>SJYA01005137.1:0-12338 GCA_006410615.1 Neotragus moschatus
CTTTTACGAACAGCATTACGCCTCTACAAAATGCTATGAGAGCTGTTGGCCAGCGCATGATTCTCTCTCTTCGTAGATGGTACAATCAGCGTACGAATTCAATGGCCGCAGGAACCCGAAGGTGGTCGCAGATCTTCTTCATTTCTTCAACTCTTGGTTCTTGGACAGCGACGCTGAGAGACACACGTCTCCCACCAGCTACTGTCTTTTTCTTATCCAGGTACGCCGGGTAGATAATGTGCCACCGACTTTTATCCACACCATCATCCGGTGCCGCAGCAGAGGCCGCAGCCGGCCCAAACGCGGCATCTCCCATTCCTTGTCCAAACATTTGCGCCAACAGCGCAGGTGATGGGGCTGCCCCGGTACCACCGCCCAGCGGAAATCCCGTGGGATCCACACCACCGCCCGCAGCCACGCCGCTTACGCTCTCTGCTATCGCGTCTCCTCCTCCTCCTGCCCCAAGGAACGAAGGAAGAAACCCGGGACGCCCCCCCTCGCCACTCCGTCCCCCACCGGCACCTCCGCTCCGCGCCGCCTGCCTACCTCCTTTCTTGGTCATCCTGCCACAACGACTCTTCTCCTTCCTGTCTCGTCCCTGCCGTTTACACCCGCTCCATCTGACAGCGTCTCTCTGTCCTGGTCCGCGTCCTCCGGCACTCCGCCTTTCTGCTGTTCCTCCGCTGCGCCCTCAGGCCCGGCTTGCGCGCGCTGTTCACGCTTCAGGGCTCTAGCCCCTCTCACGCTGCTGCTCCTCCCAGTGCCGCGATTGTCGCCCCCGCTGCAAGCCCTCCTCCCCTACTGCTGCAGCTGCGGCCCGCCCTGAGTGTACATAGTCATACTCAGCTCAATACAAAGGGTCGCCGGCAGCATTTGCGCAGCGAATATATCTGGGGCGCCGCTTGTAAAGCGTCAGCCGCGACAGAGGCTGCTGCACAACGGCAGCAAGAATGACCTGGCTGTCACAGTCACTGCACAACAATCTTGGGAAGACTGCGGAGTGATAGCAGGCGAGCGATCGTCCGCCTACGAGGTGGGAGGTCAGTGGGACAGGTGAAGAAGTAGCCGCTCCTCTTTCAGATAGGACCAACATTCACGCCCCGCCTGCGCCTGTATCAGCGCAGGCCGGGTGCAGATACCTCCCACACACGTACATGAAGCACTAGCTCTCGCGTGCGTCGCTCACTCCATCTGCAGCACGTACTGTCATAGAGCTGCGCACTTAGGCGTGCAGAGAACAGCAGAGGGTGAGGAGAGAAGGGCCGAACGAATGTATACGGAACGACCGCCTGAGTTAGAGCCCACTGCAGTGGAGAACAAACCGTACTGGATAGTGACGCTCAGATGGGTGCGTCACCTCTTGTAGCTACCGCAAGGATAACCGTATGTCATCCACACGAGATGGAAGGAAGGCATCCGGCAGCTGCTGCTACGTGAGTCAAGAACGGAAAGGAATAGAATGAAAAGTTGTTTTCAAGAAAACCTCCGCGGACCCAGTTATTTGTGTGAGAATCAGCGGGCCCAACACATGAAGCCGGATGTGGGCAGGCCCACGGGGCCTCCGAGCGGAAGTCACAGCAGAGGAAGACTTCACACGGGAGGTTCGACAAAATAGCACAGGTCAAGATGCGCAACTCGGAAGGGACGCACCACGGGCCAGGAGAACAAGGAAAGTGCGCGAGATGGAGAGCGATTATCCACTACTACAACGGTAGCAGCGCCGGGAAGCAAAGAAGGGCTAGCACAGGCAGATGCTTGCAACCACACGGAGAATACACTAAAAAATGTGTATACCATGGGAGAACCAACCATTCACACGCAAACACGGATGTATAGTCTTGACACCAGATGTAAGAATTTTACGAGAAATCAGCACACCATCATTCGTAATGGGTACCCCCGCAAAGTTGTCATTCACCAGCCAGCTTCTGTGACTGCGCCTCCCCAACATAAGGCGACAAGTTCGCAGATTGGTAAGCCGACGCGGTCAACGCAAAAGCCTGAACTCCGCATACAGCGCTACAAATGAGCGGAAATATGCATAAGCGTGCGAGTGCTACCTACGGCATGTGCATGCAGTCGGTCTCCTGCGCAGGCTTACTTCTTCCCCCCATGCGCGCGCCTATTGTGCCTTACTCATGGCAGAGCGGCGAAACGAGACATTGACGCGGGATTCAGCCAAAAAGTGTAACGCATGGCGGTATATACAACAACCCGTTGTTCCGACGTGCGAAAGCGGGACAGCCAGTGCTCGTATGCGCCGGCAGTGAATACGTGAGAAACAGCATGTGATACGGCTGTCAGCGGCGACAGATGCGAACGTCCATGACGTTACTGCGCCCCAGGCGACAGATATCAGGCCGCTTCATCGGCATATGAGGCGCGGCAGCTGGCTGCACGGTCACACTTTGTCTCATGTCGTGAAACTGAGGGCGGCGCACGTGAGCACCTAGCGCCAAATAGGGTGAGCCTGTACCTAGTTTCCCTTTTTATTGGGCACAATTACGGAAGAGCTGCATCATGCATGGCTCCTGCCCCCTGTACTCCGATCGTGGTCGCTGGCGACGGGGAGGCTGGGAAGCCTCTGCTCATGGCAGGCGCCTACGCTTCAGGAACTGTAAAAAATTGCTCCGCTTCTCTGCAATACCTTCTGCATGATATATATATACATATATATCATATATGTGCGACATATACAGCTGTGGCTCCTCCCCGCTGCGACGGCGGGTGAGACAGAGGCGTGTCTCGGACATGAGGGTACGAATGTTTCATACTGCTGCTTAGCTCCCGGACAGCGACCTCTCCACGCATCGTCCTGCTTGTGGGGGCTCGTTCGCAGTCTCAAGAAATTGTACAGCACAGCGAAGAGCACGCAGAGGATCACATGTAGGGAAGAATTACTTCCGGCGATTTCGTAAACAAAGGAAAACTTCCGAAGATGACGTAACGGTACTGGCCCTCGAAGACTTACAGTGAGCCGTACCGGATGATGCGTCACCGCGCCCTCAGAGAAAACGAGACGAATACGCCGCAGGGCAGCAGAGCGCAACGCGAGCGTCGCTCGGCTGACCGGGGACTCGAGTACACTGCTGGAACTCGAATACACTGCTGGAGCCGTCCTGTCTACGGTCCGCTGCCCTGTTAGCTTAGCAAAGACGCCGCTGACCACAAGGAAAAGGGGGGGGTCCACCGCGTTACACTAGAAGGAGCAACTTTCCGNACGCGAGCGTCGCTCGGCTGACCGGGGACTCGAGTACACTGCTGGAACTCGAATACACTGCTGGAGCCGTCCTGTCTACGGTCCGCTGCCCTGTTAGCTTAGCAAAGACGCCGCTGACCACAAGGAAAAGGGGGGGGTCCACCGCGTTACACTAGAAGGAGCAACTTTCCGAACACTCATATGCCAAGTGCTTTTCTTGATCCGTCGTCTCTACAAGGAAGGAGTTGTAGAGTCCCACGTCGTGCAGGATTATCAGCGGCATGCCACTGGTTCGCCATATATAGCGGTACATGCAGCAGCGCGTGCTAGCGCTCGCAGTCAGCTTTCGAGAAGACGAAGAACGACCACACGTACAGCCAGGGGGGTGTTGGACACAATACTTTGTGTAGGAGCATACTCACAGCACAGGTGTACGTACAAATATCGTGCTTAGTTCAAGGAAACATTCGCTCGAGGCTGCCGTACAGTAGCGGCTGGCTCCAGCCACTCTATGCGCGTGACAACCGTTCACATCCACGCACCCGGGAAAATGAAAAATGTCTACCTGTGTTTGCATACACAAAGTGCGCGCGTCAATATACACTGGCACGTACTAACGTCTACGCCGGTGCAGGAGCGGCTTCCAATAATGAATCTTCCCCGCGCGAGGAGGATTTGCGTGGAACCAATGGAGGAGGAGGGCGCCCTTGAGAAAGTCGCAGCGTTCTGTGTAGTCCTGAAGCATACACCTCGTGTAGGCGAACGGCGATGCAGCCTCCGTTGACGCGGATGACAGGAATTCACTTGCATGCACAACTATCTGCGGGCGGCCCAGCGCGCCGGAATATGTTTCGTCACAGCCGATGCATTCGCTTCGCGCACGCGCGAGGTCGGTACTATACTCCTCTGAATCGAGTGCGTCACCACCCTGGAGCACACTCGTGTCCTTCACAGCAGGAGGACCTAGGGACGTCACGCCGGGGCCTCAGACTATTTAACTGCTACAGCGCACTAGCTTCGCCATGCTGGTGTCCAAGCCCTTCGTCCTGCCTACTGGATATTTCTAAACTTCCTTCTCTATGCCCGTGCAGGATGCAGAAAGGAAGGCACTGACCCGAGACGGCGTGCTACTGGCGTGACATACCGTTATACATAAAGCAGGTAGCTGCTGCCGCTCGGGGGCCCGGGCTCCCATGGATGGTAGCTGGTGCACGGGTGCTCGACTGGCGCAGCCGAGTCAGCGCAGAGAGGCGATATTGCGGTTGTGGTGTGCCAGTCTATGCGGTAACGAAGTGACGTGTACGACTTTGTGGTTGGCCGCCGGTGCGCAGGGGAGCTTCCGACTTCAGGCAGTACCGAACTGTGCGCGTGCAGCTGTTGACGACTGCAGCCCACCGGCGCGTCAAGACCGTTTTCGCTACTAATCGTTTCCCATAACGGGTTCACGAGCGACGGAGGCAGACAGCTTCACCCATCAACAAATGAACGACCCGACGTGTGTTCTAGTCGGCGAGGAAGGCGCGTGGGAGGGCTCGAACGGTCCTGTGTATGCGCGTACTAATACTATTCATCTCTCAAAGTGGCTGTCGCGGCCTCCTCACGTTGCGCATATCTGACGTTGCACCCCATAGCTATGCAAAGCGACAAGAAGTGCGTTTGAGCTTGCCTCACACATGCAGCGGAGGCCACTACCTCTTTGCCTCTCTAGGCTTCATAGACCGGGCCAGGTGGAGCAAGAAGGGTCGGACTCCCAAACGTGCACACTCATCACCTGCTACAAGTGCAGCTCCTTCTGTCAGCACTGTCGCGGGGACAGGCGAAAGCTTCTCACTGGCCCGTACGGTGCTGAACGCGGGAGCTCTAGTAGGGCATTACAATAGAAGGCAGGGCTCGGCGAAACTGCTCCTGTATACTTCGCATATCATATGAATGTGTACCGACCGACCCAAGGAGGTCCCGAACGGTCGGTGAGATATTAGCAGAGCGACGAAATCGACGTGCAGCATCTCTATGTGGCACGCGGCACCATATGAGGTAGTACGCCTTACAGACAGGGCTGCGAAGTCAGCACATGCCCGCACACACTGTTGCACACAGCCGACAGAGGACCAGGCTAACATGGGTTGGCGGAATGTGGCACAGTGCGAGCCCTTGCTTTCGTAGCTGCTCCCGTGCTGTCTTATTCGTCCACAGTGGGTTGCAGAAGGTTGCGGTGACCACACGTATACATAAGCAGGTATATTCGCCGTACTGAGGCACCACTCAAACTTGCCGACAAGCTCGGATACATTGCTGCTGGGTCCCGGGACCTCGCTCGGCACGTCGTGCAGTCACAGCTTGGTTCCCCTTCCCTCTTTGCTGGTGTAGAGTGCTGCCCGCCACAAGTATTCCGCAGCGCCTGCATGTACCACTTGCGTCAGCACTTCGGTGAGTAGCCGGACTGACAGACGACAGCAGTACCCCGTCACAGAGAAGAAAAGGCAGAAGGGAATCAGGTGAAGCGGTGCGCAGTGCGCCGCACAAACGCAGTCCGGCCTGCGGAGAAGATTCGGACTTTCAGAGGCGACGGGCGAGCCCACCTCTGCTGCTTGACCTGCGCCCCGATGAGAGGTGCAGTGTAACACTGGAGCACGAGGGCTAGGTGCCGATTAGTCGGGCACCTTCCACAGACAGGCGTGTCACTCCGGGTACAGTCCTGGACCTGTCACGTTTTGAGCAACCTCATAGGGCAGCAAGTCCAGGGCACTGTGCTATACACTCCGCGCACAGTGTGCTATTGCTTCTAAAGCAGAGCTGTGGAGTGTGCTCCGGGCGTTATCACTATCATTGTGCAGTCCTAATGCTTCACCTCGTCCACACAAGGACGGCGCCACGAGCAGACCTCGACAGAAGACACCGGAGAGCCGCGCGGGTACGTGCTCGTGCAGAGTTCTTCCCAAGTGCAACGTCAACAACCGCTTTTGCTCAAGCAAGTACCCGTTTGCGGACTTCTACGTACACATGTGACAGTCTTAACGGCCGCTGGCGACCCATCCACGTAAGCCCGTAGCCATCGGGCTGTAAAGCGTGTTGCTGCATGATACAGCCGGCGAGACGTGTGCACCGTGCCGACAAGCCCTCGGGAAGCATTCACAGATTTTGCGTCAGTCAGCAACTCCTCCGCGTGTTAAGACGACGTGTTACCGTTTAAATTTTTCTACCATCCAGTACGGCGGATTACGCGCGATAATGAGACACCCAGAATCTGCATCGCGACCAATTCCCCGTAGGCGGCAACGTCGGGCAGCGCTCTGCTATCCTGCAAGCTCACCAGCATAGCCCGTACGCCTCCGACGCGCGCCCATTCTCTAGCACACTGCTTGGAGAAGTGGATGCAGTGGTTCACAAAAGCTCGACCTGCAGATGCTGCAGCATTCACACGCGTCTGTATCTCCTATGCTTCAGTTGATGCACCGGACGTCGAAAACGCAATCAGCTCTGTACTGGCGGGTGACGCTCGCGAGCCCGTCTTACGCTTGAAGTGTCGTTCAGCGTGCACAAATAGCATTTCCCCACGTAAACGACTCTTGCACACCGTCTCTTTCGCACTCTGTAGGGTGACCCTGCAGCCCGCTTATTAAGAATTTCGTTTTCACTGGAATGCAGCACGTACGGCATTACGCGGGGGCGGAGCCCATCACTGACGTCTCTGCGCCTTCTCGCACGCGTAATGTCCCGTCTGCTTTTCTGGGGTTGTCTCGGCTCTGCCTCCTCGTTGATCAGAATTCTCCTGCGGACTTGGGCAGTGCCCCAACTAATCTTCCTGGGTGTCTCGGCTCTACCTTTTTTCTCGGTCAGCTTCTCTTGCGGGCTTATCACGAGCGGAGCGCAGGTAGGCGAGCACGTTCTCTGGAGTGGAGACGGTGTATGGATCTGTCTGAGCGTCATCGTGCATACACGGCTCCACAAAAAGCTTCTCAAGTACGCCGTCCTTAACCACGGCGGCGTATCTCCAGGACCTGCATCCAAAACCCAAATTGCTCTTGCGCACGAGCATTCCCATTCCAGACGTGAATGTACCGTTTCCGTCAGCTATAACAACAACATTTTTTAGCTTCAAATGCTTAGCCCAGGCGCTCGCCACGAACGCATCGTTGACAGTGATGCAGTACACTCCGTCTACCCCCTCCCTTTTCAGGTCTTCGTAGGCTTTTTCAAAGGAGGGCAGCTGCACGTTAGTGCACACAGGGGTAAACGCTCCTGGTAGTCCTATAATCACCACTCGCTTCCCCTCGAAAACCTCGCGCGAATCAAAATCTGTCAACGCTGACTTCTCGCCCTTGCCTTCGTCTGTGCGGCGAACACGCTTCCAAGTACAGTGAGGCACTCTGTCGCCTTCGCGCAGGTGGTCGCCGCGGCACTTCGGCGGTGTCGAGGGTTCGGTGTCCGGCTTCTGAACAACAGGCGCACAAGCGACTGCAGACCTACGCCGGACTGGCGCGCAACACAGCGTATTCGGTAGGACACGAAAAATACGCAGGGACTTTCCGGAAACCGGAGCAGAGATCCTGAGCCACTCCCCTTCCGGCTGTCGTCGGGGTTGACCCGCGAGAGATGGTTGAGGCACGCCAGGCCCCCGCATAGTCAGCAGCGCGAGCGTCGAGCCACGAGAGGCGCCGACGGCACCAAATGTTGACAAAGACAGGGCCGAGCAGATGAGCACCGTATACAGGGAAGTCATGGTGTCTAGGGAACAGAGAAAGGAGGGCACGGGTAAACTGAGCAGCGCCTGGTCGAACGTCTGTGCACGCGAGGAAAATGTTTATAGAGTGACCAGTGCAATGGAAATGGAGCAGAGTGCACCCTGTGCTGATATCTGAGTTCACCCGAGTCACCCCGGAGAGAGACCAACCAGCAATTCACCTTGTCTATGATAGATTCAATCCACGACAGATGCGTCTAACATGATAACGACAACGGAGGGTCACGTGTCCATCAGTGCGTCCGTGCACGATTGTCGTACGCTTGTTCCAGAGCAGAGGAAAACCCACACCTAACGAAGACTGAATCGGGAACATGTACATAAATGGATCTCGCATTTTCATCGGTGCGCCGTAGTCTCAGCATGGCACACTTCAAGCCGAAAAGCTACAGTGGTGCAACTGCTAGTGTCTCGTTGGGTCATGCCATGGGCAACCATCACCACGGGTTGGGCTTCACGCGACGGGGGGGTGTCACAAAGTGACTTGGTGGTCTCTGCGCACCGCTGGCACGCGTGTCTCTTGTAGACATGGAGGCCTTCGCGTGCGTAGGCCCTCCTGACGCGCTGAATTGAACGACGGCTTAGAACACTGGAAAGCACCGAACCCGTCATACACCCCCATGACGTGACATGGGGACAATGTGAGCAGACCCATGGCCGGACTCTCTGGAATGACTACGCGGGTCTTACGGGCGGCGGCCGTACATGCATGTGCAACACGCCTTTGGAGTCCCCTTCTGTCAGGCTCACTGAATGGGAAGACAATGTAGTACTGGAACTGTGCAAAGGCAGCCTATCTACGCCCACGCTCTAATAGCGCGGCGCACGCGATTATCATGAATCGCGTCTTAGAGCCTGGACGCGAGAGTGGAGCCGCTTGCCCGAGGTGCTTCACCCCCTGTTAAGCACAGTGGATCCAGAGGTCCTCGTCGCTGTCCTGTGTCACCCATCTCTGGGTACGACGTGTAGGGTGGCCCCAGCCGCCCGGAATAGGGCTTCTCCCGTAAAAGGTATATCGGTTCGTCTGCGCGTATAGACATCCGCGAAAGCACTTTGTGTCATGAAATCTGCTCGCTTTGCGCGGACGCCCACGAGCGAAGAGGTTGTGGGACAAGTGTAGCGCCACAAGCGCGCACGTTGATCTGCGCAGTGCTGTGCACAGAGTTTAACCGGTTGCCGGATCCTGCAAAGCAGGTGTGTCCGCGGGCTGTTGACCGTGGCTTACCAAGCATGTGCCTGCAGTGGCTTGAGACGTATGTATAGAAGCGCCGTCTGGCTTCGCACACTACAAAACAAAGGTCTGCCAAAACACGTGTCCACCCGTCTGCAGGTATCAAAAAGCTGCTATCCAACAGAGCGTTTGGACCCGAGGAAGACACAACTGCCAGACCCGGAGCTGATACCACCTTGCGCAGAAGGTGATACCGTCGTCCTTTTGAGGAGAGTGCATCACGAGGCTCTCATTCCGAAACGAGTTTCCACGCCAGATCGACGCTTCTACAGCAGCTACTTAGCCCCTTCTACAGACTTCCGCCGCGGCGAGCCACATTCAAGCGCAGCAAACATTTAGAGAAGGAAAGCTGTAGTAGCGAAGCAGCGGGGAACTCTTCATACTAGTGCCTAGAGTGCCATTTGTGCTGTGACATGTTAACCCGTGTGCACTGAGCAGGCCACTCGCCGCAGGGCAGATGTTTTTCAAAGGACAGCGCGAGGCCGCGTCTGATCCTGCGTTGCCGGGGACTGCTAACGTTGGCTGAGGAGCAGCGACGAAAACAGTGCCGCACTCTCTGTCCCGCGCCCACGTTATTGCGCATCGGCTGCCTGACCGCAGCGCAACACGAACTCTCCGGCTTTTTGTGAACCTGCGTGTCTCCGTCCTTCCATGCTCCAATCGGCAACCACATGTGCCACAGGCAGCGGCTGCGCGTACTTGCCGACGGCAGCTCTGGCCAGCCTTCCGGGCGCAGCAAGTCTCGAAGGACCAATGTGCAGCCGCCTACCACGTGAAAGTGTAGTTAGTCAGCACAACAGGGGTAGGTAGAGCATACCGCCTATGCTGCGCTACCTGCCTTTCGCATGTAACCTCATGGGTGCGGCGCGGCACACGCATGCGCGTCCTCGCGCTCGCTTGCCTGAGGCGCTGTAACCATTCTTTCGCAGGAGGTGGGCAGGCGTCTCGGCCTCACCTGCCGCGAGCAGGCTGCTGAGCAGCGGTGCCAACTGTCCGTAGGTCTACTTCGTCGGGAACGCCCGCGCACTTTGACTTTCAGGTCAACGCCCGCAGAAACGGCTTCCCGCAGCCCCTGTGTCCTGAACGCCAGCGTGAGTGAGCAAGTGACTGGTGGCTCCCACGTCTCACGAGTATGCAAGTCAAGCTCCTATAAAACATAAGGCGACAATCATCTGGACCAAGCGTCGATGCGGCTTCTCTCCCTCGCGAAGGCGCTTGAAGCCTCCTCGTGTCGGGATGTACGAGAAGGGCGTACATGGATGTGCAGAGCCACGTCTCCGACAGGTGACTTGGAGCTGGGTTGTCGCTTTGGATCCTTGCCATACTTGGGAGCAAGTGCCAGGAGCCGGGGATGGCCGCCAGTCGGGGGCGCACTTCTTTGCACAGCAGCACAGACTGCGCGCGAACGGCCCCGTTGTCCACGTACGCGTGTATTCTAGCCTCAGAACCGCGGGTTCAGGTGCAGGTTAGTGTGGCTGAAAGAAGCGTGGAGTAACCGTTACATGCTTGCACGCTAAACCACACGCCCTAGCTGATTTCCCAGGCGCACACGCCAGAAGCCTACAGGAGGCTCCCTTTGCGCCCCCGTAGCCACATCGATGCAAGTCACACGTGTGAGGGTGTGTTTGACCGGCTGTAGCACAAGAGAATTTTGGCTACTTCCAGGTCTTTGAAATCAGTGGAAGCAGATATGCGTACGGGGCTATACTCCACGGCAGAAGCAAACCCCGCGTATGCTATACCGCGGCGCGGATAGCGAAGCTGCAAGAAGCGACGAGTTTGTCTGCACAAGTGCGGAAGGACATGACGCCGAGGGAAGCTATGACATTTACGCGAGACGTGGGGTCATGTAGAGTTACCCGAGACGCCGGCGTTACCTTTCCGAGGAGACATGTTACATGTTACCCCGGTGAATGCGCGTTACACGCTAGAGTCGAGAAGGCACCTGCGCAGAAAAGTGACAAGTCACGAAAAGTCCGAGTCTTCTCTGCGCCGACAAGATCTGTTGTGCTCATTCTGAAGAGTGCACAGCTGCGGAACTCGTCGCGCCCACCAACCACGGGGTTCACGGCAGACACCGACCAATAGGTAGTGCTTTGTCTGCGGGGAAGCGCAACAGCTGCCGCTGACGCCCTCGGGCCGTCGCGTCGGCATCTCTGCTGCTACGCGTGCGACGCATCTGTATCGTGGACAAGCGCAGTGTTTTGGGATACGCAGTCGACGTGATCTGTTTTGACGCTCGACAGCGTTACACTCCGAAGCAGCCAGCGGGATTTTGGCTTGAGACGTTCGACAAGGTCAGCTGTAGACGTCCTGGCCGGTGTCGTCGAGTGTGCGCGCTGTGATGTAGTCTGCCGCGGATCGCGTCGACAGCGGCAGCCATCGTACCAAGACCGATCGCCTTCACCGGCGCCAAGACGGAACTTCTCAAGCTAGCAACGTGCCTAAGAGTCAGCTTTCAGGGGCACCCCCCGGCAGTACAAGATGGAGAATGGAACGGCGTGACAGACCGTCCGCTACATGGACCCACTTGAATACCCGTCTCAGCTCGCCTGGGGCATTGTATCCGTTGTGGCCGCTGTTTGCCTGCTGAGGGTACCAGGCAGCACTGCGTCTCATGCCTACGTGCCGGCATAGCGGCGACATCCGCGTTACTGCGTGCTCCCCAGCGCTGCAGGGACGCCCGCCATGTTGCCGCTGGGTGCGTGCCTCTGCGTCAGTCACCCCTGATAGGCGCATGCCTCAATGTGCTTGTCATCGTCGTCGTTGATCTGTGTAAGCCTTCACATATACGAAGAGCCTGCAATTCGATACCGTGTACTCGAGAACTTCTGCATCCGTATATGAAGACTATTTGCTATGCTGGGGGCGTGCCTCGATGCGCTAGTCACCACTGTGGTCAATCCGATTGAGCCTTCAGATACACGAAGAGCATCGCACCTGATGGCGTGTATTCGAAAGCTTCTGCATTCGTATATACACACTAGTTGCTATGCTGGGCGCGTGCCTTGACGCGATTGTCTTCTGCGTCGTCAATCTGTATGAGTGTTCAGATATACGAGGAGCTCTCCACCTCGATGACTTGTATTGGAAAGCTTCCGCATTCGTATATAGCCGCAATTGCTAGGCTCGCCGAAGACATCGCCCGCCAGCGTCGCCTCCCCACC
>SJYA01005138.1:0-27403 GCA_006410615.1 Neotragus moschatus
ACCCCCCCACCCCTGGGAAAACCGTCTTTCGGGAAACTGGTCCCCGGTGCTGCAAAGGTTGGGGACCACTGCCCTAAAGAGACACTGCCTATTATATGTAAGGGTCATCTCTAGGAACCCTGCCTCCCAGGTAAGGAGCACCCAGCTGAAATACCTGTGTTTAATTCACAGGAAACACAGACCCACCTGTGAGTGACTGCAAGGGAGGAGGAAACGAGCCCGCCCCCCACAAGCCAACAGGAACCGGCAAGTGTTTGACTTTGCTCCCCCTGGCCCCGCTTAGTATAAAACGAGCCTGGACTCAGGCAAGATGGTTCTCTGAGACATGGGTCCCCCACCTTCTTGGTCTACTGGCTTTCCCAATAAAGTCGCTATTGCTTGTTCCAGCAGCTCATCTCTTGATTTACCGTCATGTATCAGGCAGGACGAGCTTGGACTCGGCAACGTTATCACCACTGATCACCTTCACGGGTCCTGTGCTCACTCACCCGCCGTCTTTCTCCTCCCGTCACCTTCACTGGGGAGGGGCTGCCTCAAACTTGCCTCCGTCACAGACAAGGGAAGGACCTGGCCTTGCCTATTAAACTGATTTTGTTTCTCCTTCCTTTATTCTACTATTAGTCAATAAGGAGAAACAGACGGTTCAGACAACGCGAAGCCAGCTGGACACCCAGGAACCTAGAAGTCACAGGGCTTGGTCTCACACTGACCGTGTGATGGAGCCGCTAAGTTTAGCATTCTCAGTACAGCCCAGAACAGCACATGCCAAGGTCTGATGGACCTGAAACATCCCGGACACTTGGCAGAAAGCAGAACAAAAAAAAAAAAAAAAAATGCCACCATGTACATTAACCATGTACAGGGAAGCCTGGCGTGCTGCAGTCCATGGGGTCACGAAGAGTTGGACACAACTGAGCGACTGAACATTGAAAAGCTTTTCAGTCCTCCGTGGAGACGAGCAGCTGGAGGAGACGAGCTCCCTCGACAGACGTTTAAGACAGAGAGACACCATTTCCCCTGGGTGTCTGGTTCCCCCCCGATCACCTGCTTTTCGATGCACCGGAACTGCCAGGGCCAGCGGGTGTTGTACAGAAACGGCCGCAGGTCGAACCTGTTGTCGTCTGGGCTGTAGCTCTCGGCGTGGTATGCGGGGGTCAGTGTGGTCATCTTGTGTCTGTTCATGGAATACTTGGAGAAAAACCGCTTCACTTTTTCAGCCACCTGGGAGGCAAGGGGCGCACAGGGCCTGCTGTTGGCCAAGTTGGGAAGCCCCCACCCTGATGTTCTCAGCAGCATCGCGCAGGCCAGTTAACAGCCTCCCTCCAGCACACCCAGAGCGCTGCCTTGGGACTTCCTCAAAGGCAGGAGTGGACCGATGCTGCTGCCTGGGCTAGAGCAGCGAACTGGAGCTGTAAAGACGGGGGTTCCTGACTCCAGCATCCTGGAAACTGCATCAGGAGACCGGGGCAGGGGTCCCAGGAAGATGTATTCCTATTTCGTGAAGCTTCCAGGTGGTTCTGCAGGGACTGCCCTGTCTATGGGCTTCAGCCCTAATGAGCCTGACAACTAGGGGAAAAGAAGCCATATTCTGACCTCGGAGTTTGCCCTCTGCCCCCCAAAGAGGGGAGGAGCTTGCATGTTGTGATGGGGTCCAGCCCCACTCAGATAAGCTCAGCCAGGGCCGGGGGAGGCTGAGAACAGGGCCATGGTTCCTTACGGAGTGCTCTCCCCCTAAAGTCACATGGTGGCCACCTGCTTCAGAGCCAAACCCACCTACAAGGTGACCTCGCCCGCCGGGTCCCTGCAGACGCCAGGTGCCTTGCCCACTGGCTTCCCACGGACGCTGAGTGCACCTTGCCCGCTGGCTCCCCATGGACGCTGGGTGCACCTCGCCTGCCGGCCCACTGCGTGCACCTCGCCCGCCGGCTCCCCGCGGACGCTGCGTGCACCTCGCCCGCCGGCTCCCTGCGGACGCCTGGCGCCTCACCTGTCGGGGCGAGCAGGTGTCCTTCCACATGTCGAGGAGTTTGCAGAACATGCTGTAGGGGCCCGTCTTGGCAATCTTCCGGAGCCTCCCATAGATGGACAGCTCCGCGTACGTCATCCCCATGTCTTCCTGGGGACGAAAGAGATGTGCCTCGCAAGCGACAGCAGGTCAGCGCTGGGCGGACAGCCTGGAACCTCTGCTGGAGATGGAACCAAGCCCCCGCCCCACCTCCTCCCGGCCCCAACCTCGAGAGACCCGAATCAGACATCAGAGGTCAGCAAGGGATGACACGAAGCCCTGGACTCCCAGCCAGGGCCCCAGTGACAAAGCACGGTTGCTCGGGAGCCCCGGAGGGGGGAGGTGGCAGAGGAAGTGCGGTGACCAAGCCATCAGGGTCACCTCGTCGGTCTGGGACACCCGTCCGTGGGCCAAGGGCTCCAGCTCAGCTGTGGCCGGTGCTGCCAGGATGCTGCGGTCAGGACACACAGAGGTCGGTCACGACAGCGAACAGGGTGTTAGCGTGACAGACACCACGCAAGTGTGGAGACGGGGCAGGCACCGACTTTCCAGCCTCTCGAGGGGCAGAGGGTGGCAGCGGCCACCGGATCTGGCCACAGCCAGGGTGGCAGCGACGGGAAGGAAGCAGGTGCCTGGTCTCGGGGCCTGAGCACCCTGGGAGGCCTGACTGCTTCCATCAGGCGATGGGTGCGGCGGAAGGTGGCTGAGGGGGGGCAGAGTGGCCGGGGCTGTGCTGAGAAGACGCGTGCCCAGTGGCCCAGGGGCACAGCTGTGGCCTCGCGAGTGCATACGAACCTCTGCAGGGCGGGGAGCTGGAAGCGCTCCACGCAGAGCTGGACGAAGGCTCTCAGGTCCGTCTTGCTGATCCCGCCGATGGGGTTGATGTCAGCGCTGGAGCAGTCGTACTTGGTCAAGTAGCCGAGGAGGCTGCAGCCGGAGAAAAGGACAGGCGGCTTTGAGGCAGCAGACATGGGAGCTGCAGACTCCGAGAACCTGGGGGCCTGGCCATCCGGCCCCTAGGAGCTGGGACCCGCCTTCTTCTGGGGCCCTGGAGCCAAAGCTCGGCAGACTCAAGGGTCTCAGAGAAGTCTGATGTGCTGGGGCAGACTGGGGAAGGGGCAGGCACTGCGGATGGCCGAGGAGGGGTATCCAGCAAGCCAGAGGGGACACAGTTTGGGAGATGACCAGTGCCAGCCCCGAGTAGGGCTCCTTCAACCAACTCCGAGGTGGGTGTAAGGTCACTCCCTGTCCTGTTAAATGGATGGCTGATGGTACAAACAGGGTCTGGTCTGTGGGCAAGGGTCAGGATTTCCAGACCAGAAGAGATGGCCATTTTCATCTGACCCCTGTGCCTCTTCCGCCCCTCGACTTCTCCCAAAGGTGCACCCAGAGCAGAGGCAGAGGGAGTGGGCACAGACCCATAGGAGTGGCCCGGTGGAGCAGGGTCTCCTCCAGGCTGGGGGTCACACACACCTCTCATCCACGTTGGCGGATCCGAGCACAAGAAGCCCGCCAGGGGCGCTGCGAGACCAGAGGCTCAGCTGAGCGAAGAGGTAGGCGACGACCATCCTTACCCGCGCCTGGCCCACAGGAGGGCGCGTCACCGTGCTGGCCGGGGCTGGGGGAACGCGCGCTAACACCACCTCCCCGCACCTCAGAGAGCAGGACCGCTTAAGTGATGCAGGAGTTTCTAGCGGCCAGAGAGTCCCGGAGGCCGTGGTCCCCCCACCCCAAAGGGCTCCTGCACTCAGCAGGGAGGGATCAGGGCCTGAGAGGAGAGCTGGGCAGCAGGGAGACTGAGCTGCAAGGCCAGCAGGAGAGACCTCGGCCGCTCCGGCCAGTCCCTGCACCCCCGGGGAAGGCCACCAGCAACCCTAGGAAGGGGACGGAGACAGGGTAGACCCCAGCAGACGCAGCCCATATCCCCTCTCCCTGCACGGACCACCCAGGGTCCAGCTCCCCTGTAGCTGATCCCAGAAGACGCAGAAGACACACGCACTCAGACACACTCACACCTCATGCTCACAGACTCTCACAGTCACGTGCTTGCGTCCCGACACACTCACGCACACTCTCAGGTGCCCCGCCCCTTTGCTCTTGCACACTGACTTATTCCTGTGCACACACTTGTGCACACTCTCACCCTTGTGACCGCCCTCCCCCCCCGCACCTCTCACGCACACACATGCAGAGCCCCACCCTCACCCACGAGGCTGCACTCTCTGCATCTCTAAGAAGCGGGCTGCTTGCGGACCCCTGTGCCGGCCGCCCCTGGGTTCCCTGCGGTCCCTGCGTGCGGGCGAGGCGCCTGCGGTCCCTGCGTGCGGGCAAGGTGTGGGGCGTACCTGGACGTTCTGCAGAGCCAGGTTCTCCCGGTTGCTCCCTCCGTGAACTGCAAACCGAGGGCTCACACCCGTCACCAGGCTGAAGAGGCCCACGAGGGCCTTGACCACCGGGTCGATGTGGAGGCCGATGTGGTGGCTGGAAGGAGAACGGGCGGGCGTGCAGACTCGGAAGCACACACACGGGGCACGGAGCTCGCCGTCTTCGAGGGCCCCGTCCAGCGGCGCTGAGGACATTCACGACGCGCCACCACCACCTCCAGCTCCGGAACCTTCCATCAGCCCAGAAGGAGACCCTGTGCCCGCGAGGGTCCCTCCCTGACCCCCTGCTCTTCCAGCCCCTGGCGACCACGGACACCGTTTCTGTGTGCGTGCACACGCGCTCCGTCATGTCTGACTCGTTGCGACCCCAAGGACTGTAGCCTGGCCTGGATCCTCTGTCCACGGAATTTTCCAGGCAAAAATACTGGAGTGGGTTGCCGTTTCCTTCTCCAGGGGATCTTCCCGACCCAGGGATCGAACCTGCATCCCTTCCGTCTCCCGCACTGGCAGGCGGGTTCGTCACCACTGAGCCACCAGGGAAGCCCTAGGGTTGGCCTATTCTGGACATTTCGTGGAAACGGAATCGCACGGTATCTGTCCTCTCGCGTCTGGCTTCTTTCACTGAACCTAATGCTCCCGGGTTCACGCAGGTGGTCGCCTGCGTCAGCGCTTCCTTCCTTCTTAAGGCTGAGAAGCACCCCTGTGAGCGAACAGACCACATCGCGTTTCTCTCCTCAACTGCTGATGACGTGTGAGCTGTGACTATGCTGTGTGGACACGAATGTGTGAATCCTTGCTCATTTCTGTGCTTTCAATCCCTTTTGGCATCTGGGAGCAGGATTGCGGGGTGGGGGCAGCTTTTAGCTGAGCTCTGCTTACAGAATGGGCAGCTCCTTATTTTTTCTTTGGAAGCAGAACAGATGGAACGTTCTGAATGGAACCAAGTCTCCCTGGACAGAAAGATGGCCCCCTGTGCCTGCGTTTGGTACAGTGGCCCCCGAGTGAGGCAGAGGAGGGCAGGGGGTGGCACCCCCGGAGCAGCAAGGGGCTCGGTGCTCCCACCTGGAGCGCATCAGCCTGCTCCTGGGAAGGACTTAGGGGAAGGGGTGATCTCAGGCACGGAGGAGATCTGGAGTAAAGCTGACGGGAAAGCTGCTCGCCTCTGGGGTGCTCAGTGACCCACAAATGCTGTCTCGGGGGGAGCTTCCCGCGATCCCCGTCAGCCAGCCGGGCCCGACGCCAGGGACCAGCTACCTTCCAATCTGCTGGGCCAGCTCTCGGGCCCTGTCACAGGTCTCCTGGGAGGAGTTCTCGCTGGCCATGTAGCAGGTGGTCAGGACGCGGCCGCAGAGCTCCCGGGGGTCCTGGGGGGTGTAGCTGGGCTGGTTCACGATGGTTCGGATGTCAGCCACCACCTCGGGATCTGAAACCCGTGGGACAGAGGGCACAGCTGGGTGCTGGGCTCCTGCAACACCCGGTCCCTCTCTACTGCCCGGCAGTCTCGCTGAATGGCACCACAGTGCCCGTTTCTCAGCTGCGGACGCTTTGGGAATGGCGACATCGCCCCTCACGGTGGCGGGGTGGGAACCTGGGCTGGCCTGACCCCAAGGCCCTGTTCTTCCCTCCTGGTCAGGCTGCCGACATACAGGTACCCTGTGAGCTTGCCGGACCCGGCCACAAGGGTCCAAGGCCCTGGAAGGGACTTCAGCGGTCTTGCTGTGCCTGGGCCCCGGGACTTGGGGTGATGCTGGAACGTCTGAGCATGCCCCCACCACAATGCTGGGTTAGCTGGGTTTGCCCCTCTGCTCCTCCCGCAGGCTGAGCTCCCCCCTGAGCCTGCTCAGGCCCCAGGCATCACTTACTTCCACGTTTCACAGCCTCACAGACCTGGCAGCACATGGAGTAGACCAGGCAGGCGGTGGCCGCGCTGTCCACCCCACCGCTCAGGGGAAGGAAGAATCCCGCCTGGAACAGGCCAACCAGATGGCGGCGTGAGCGGAGCCTCGTGCCCAGCAGTGAGCCCAGCTCCCTCAGCAAAAATGAATGCCCACAAAGTGCTCTCCCCTGGGGGAGGAGAAGGGAGCCCTGCACATTCCACAAGGTGAAGGGAGCACCACCGTGGAGGGCCCAAGGCTGTGCCTCCACCGTGAATCATAGACGCACGCAACTGCACGACTAGGCAGGAAGTCTTGTAACTTGGGGTCATCAGACAGGACCCCAAACACGGAGCGAAACCTCAGTGCAGCCCTGGCCAGGGCAGCCGGGGCTCCTGCCTGAGGCAGAGTCGGGAAATGTTTGCATTAAGAGACACCCGTCAGGGCTTCCCGGGTGATCCAGTAGTTAAGAATCTGTCATGCAATGCAAGGGACCCTGGTTCGATCCCTGGTCTGGGCGGATTCCACCTGCCGCAGAGCAACTAAGCCCGTGTGCCGCAACGACTGCGGTCACACTCGAGAGCCCAGGAGCCGCGACGACTGCAGCCTGTGTGCCTCGAGCCCCGGCTCCGTGACAAGAGAAGCCACCGCGGTGAGAAGCACGTCACTCAGCTGGAGAGCAGCCCCCGCTCATGGCAACTAAAGAAAGCCCGTGTGCAGCAACAAGGACCCACCACGGTCAAAAAGGAAATGAATAAACCTTAAAAAAGAAAAGTCACCGGCATGCCACAGAGTCCAACGCAAACCCACTGCAGAAGGATTAAAGGGGGCTGGCCAGATCCCCCCGACGTCTTACCTGTCGGCTGCGTCTTAAGAAGTCCCAGAGCCAGCACGCGGGTCCTAGGCTGGGGAACGGTGGGAAAAATGAGGTTGGTGAGCTGCTGCCCAGGTGGATGCAGGGCCGGTGAGCAGCGCCAGCATGCTGCCCCCAGCTGCTTTCAGCCTTTCGAGGGAATGAGTGCTTCTGAAGCCTCAGAGCAGCCCCAGGAGGTAGGTGCTCTCATTAGTCCCGTGGGGGAAATGGAGACACAGAAAAGCAAGCATGGTGTCTCCATGCCTGAGGGCCCAGGGCAAGGTGTGCAGGGCTGGGCGTGGGGCCCTCAGTCTAGTTCCAGTGTTACTGCAGGTCCTGGAGACCAGGGTGCAAGGCCCCCAGGCGGCCACTTGGCAGTGCAGCAGGGGATGGAGGGAGTGTCCTGGGAAGGACAGTGTGTCGGTCGGTCAGTCATGTCCGACTCTTTGCAACCCATTGGACTGTAGCCCGCCAGGCTCCTCTGTCCATGAGATTCTCCAGGCAAGAAGGGTGGGTTGCCATTTCCTTCTCCAGGGGATCTTCCCGACCCAGGGAGCGGATCCCAGTCTCCCTCTTTGCAGATGGATTCTTTACCGTCTGAGCCCCCAGACCCTCCTCTAGCCCCCTCCCCTGCACACCAACAGCCCTACCTGATCTCCTCGGCGGGACTGTGGTATTTCCACTCAATGGGCTCAGACACAGGCTCCAGCAGGTCCTCGTGGCAGGAGAGGGCGAAATCCACCTTCACGCGGGGGTAGGGGCTCACTCTGCTGGCCTGGGAAGGACACTCCCTGAGGGCCTGAACCCATACAGGTCCCCAGGATGACTGTAGGGGTACGCTATACAGCTCAGAATCCTGGTGGGGACCCTTCACAGCCACCAGGATGGCCAGGACACGGATGTAGCAAACGCTGGTGGGATGTGGGAACTGGAGCCCTCGCGCAGCGCTGGGGGGACGCGAGACGGAGCAGTGCCTGAGGACAGTCTGGCAGGACCTCCCACAATTAAACAGAGAATCACCACGGGAGCCCACAGGCCAGTCCCAGGAAGATAACAGAAGACACGCAAACATGTCCACACAGACGCCTGGCACATGCCCACAGCAGCAGCGTTCCTCATGGCCAGAGCAGAAACGGTCCAAATGCCCACTGACAGGTGAATGGGCGCACAGCGTGTGGGCTACCCAGGCAGCTATACAGAGGGATGAAGAACTAACACACGCCTTAGCACGGATGAACCACAAGACACTATCCTCAGGGAAAGAAGCCAGTTGCAAAAGGCCACATATTATGATTCCATTTATTCGAAATGTCCAGAATTGGCAAATCCCATAGAGTCAACGCAGACCGTGGCTGCCAGGGGCCCTGGGGGAGGTGAACGGGGAGTGACAGCTTGGGGGTCCAGGTTTCTTCCAGGTGATAAGAACATTCTGACCCTGATGGTGGCAATGCTGCTCCACTCCACAAATATACTAAAGACCACTGCGTCTTGTGCTGAGATCAGTGAATTATAGGGTATGGGAATGACATCTCAATGAAGCTATTGCTAAAAAAATGTCTCCGTCTTTGATGATCATACTATGGGTGTGTTTATAATCGCTTACCGCCAGGTTTCGAGATGAAATCTCTGCCCTGTAGCTTCTGATGTCCTCCAAGTCCAACGTGGCAGTGAGCACTTCCTAGAGAAGGGAGTTTCAAAGAAAAAAATCATAATTTCCTATTTTTTTCTCTCACACATCTGTTTTCCTAAGTATGCCACCTTGTACACAATGAGTCCCGCCTTCAAAGGCAGGGACTAGGGGCCTGGGGAGAGGGGAGCACCAATGGTGCGGCCCACCCAAAGCCCTTCCCTCTTGTCATTGCCACCAGAACTTCTACTGAATTGACACACTTGCTGATAAGACACAATAAATGTCTGCTCCCCAGCTTTTGAGAAAGTTTCTTAAAAAGACACAGGGAGAGTAAGGGCCCTCTTTCTGCCTTTGAATGTGGTTGTATGAAGATGGGATGGCTGGAGCTGCTGCAGCCATCCTGTGACCATGAGGCAACTGCCAATGACACCCGCACAGAGGAAGGCCCAGCTGGAGAGCAATAGGGGTGGAGCCAGAGCCCCGCAACCATCACACGCAGGTCCCAGCCCAGAGGGGCTGCTTTTGTTCTAGGACACGATGCTTCATTGCCTTTGAGTCCAGGTGAGACGGAGGTTCTGCCACGTGCAACCAACAGCAGAAAATAGAAAAGCTTTAACTCAGAGATCTTACTCCTTTCTTTATGGAAAAAAAGCCGAACCTGATCACACTACTAGGATGCCGTCTCATACGTGCAGGCGCAGGACAGCAGGAGCTACTTCTGAGGGGGACCCAGGGTGGCCGGGCCTCCTCCTGCTGCTGGCCGTGGGCAGCCGTCTATGCCAACACCGAGCCTAACCCAAGATCAACACGTCTATGGAGAGACAGAGAACAAAGGACTCCCACACCCACCAGGTCTGTCATCTCCCAAGTGCTGGTCACCGAAGCCACCAGGCTGCTCCTGACGAAGCCACAGAAATCAGGAAGACCCCAGAGGAGTGAGTCCTTCCTGAGAGGAAGGCCGCGGTGCACTTTTCTTGGAACTAGGTTAGCTTCACACAAAGGCGGGGTCAAGGCCATGAGAACCACGTGCCCTCGAGAAGCTCCACAGACCAAAGAGGTGGCAGGGCTGAAGGGCACTGCCCCCACCCCAAGGCAGTGATGATGCCACCTCCACCAGGAACAGTCAAATCAGAGAACTCTGGCTCAAGGGCCCCCCAGGGGGGTGTGGGGCAACAGTCCCCAGGTTACAGTGTGGCAAACAATAACCCGGGTACTTGCTGAAATGGGGGCTCCTGGGGGGACTGGAACCTGCAGCCACCTGCACACCTGCTCATCCAGGTATAGGTGGTCCCTGAAACTCACTGCCATTCAGTCCCGCCACAAAGTGCCTGTGGCCTGGACGTCTGGCCAAGAGTCCTGGCCAAGCGGGCCTGCACTGAGGCATGTCTGGAGCAGACGAGCACTGGCCGTCTGCATGGACTTCATCTTCACCTCCAGAGGCCTTCCGTCTTAATCAAGGTTACCGCCGAACGTCAGGAGGCCTCTGGGGACCCTGCCACCGGGAAGGCAAGGTCTGTGGACCATGCTCATTCCTACCAGGAAGGCAGGATCAGGGTCCCCATGGTCTGGCGACCATTTGCAGGGAGGTGGTTTCTTCCAGCTGCTAGGGCCAGACTGCCAAATCCTGGGCTTCGCTCTGAGCAAGAAATACCATGAATTCGTTCCAAGGCTCCTTTCCTCAGTCCATTCTCAAACTGAAGTTTGATTTCATAACCATCTCCTTGCCGACAACCTCAGTGAGACTGCACGAGTACGTGAAACAACAGGTGAAGAAACAGACATGGCATCAGAGACCTCTGGAGAAATCCTTATTCAGAGACACCTGCTTGTCTTGCTCTGGCAGACAAAGCCCCAGAAACCCCTTTTTCCTCCTGCTACTACCTGCTTCTGTGAACAAGCATTTCCAACACTTGTTTCCAAAAACTCCAGAAAGACAAGATGAGAGACACCGTGTGAAGCCTGTACTGGCCGCCTGAGCCCGGTCAAGGCGACTCTTTCTGGCAGAACCGAAAGTTACTTTGTGTTGCGTTTGCAGATTTGGAATCGCTTCCAATTATTTGGGGGCAATAACAGTCATTTTCTTTCTTGGACGCTTAAAAAACTCTCTCGAGCCACACAATTCTCTTTGTTGTTGTTCAGTCGCGAAGTTGTGTCCCACTCTTTGCGACCCCATGGACTGCAGCACGCCAGGCTTCCATGTCCTTCACCATCTCCCAGAATTTGCTCAAACTCAGGTCCATTGTGTCAGTGATGCCATCCAACCATCTCATCCTCTGTCCTCCCCTTCTCCTCCTGCCCTCAATCTTTCCCAGCATCAGGGTCTTTTCAAATGAGTTGGCTCTTCACATCAGGTGGCCAAATTTTCAGCTTCAGCTTTAGTCTTTCCAATGAATACTCAGGGTTGATTTCCTTTAGGATTGACTGGTTTAATCTCCTTGCTGTCCAAGGGGCCTCTCAAGAATCTTCTCCAGCACCACAATTTGAAAGCATCAATTCTTTGGCACTCAGCCTTCCTTATGGTCCAGCTCTCACTATGACCCATCTGTCTTAAGTGGCCCTGCACGGCATGGTTCATAGCTGCAATGAGTTATGGAAGCCCCTCCACCATGACAAGGCTGTGATCCTTGAAGGGGACACAGTTCTTTACAAGGACCTTTTCATCTTGTCTTATTCTCTCTGAAGGAAGCTAACACTGAATCACATGGGAAGGCTCTACACCCATGTTCATGTGTCTTTGGAAGCAGACGGCTGTGGTTTTCATATTTGTGGCCCCAGTGAAGTCACGATCCCATGGGGGGACGTGCCCCCCATCCCCCGAGCTGGTCATCAGTTCAGTGAGACCAGAGGAGCCCTGGAATGGGGCCTCCCCTCCAAGGAGGGAGGGCTAGGTCTCCAGTCCTGCTTCCGGAACCCGGAGTGGTGGGGGGAGGCAGGGCCCACAGGTAGCACGTGTTGCCTTGCTGTTGCAGCTCAGTCGCTCAGTCGTGTCTGACTCTTTGTGACCCCATGGACTGCAGCACACCAGGCCTTCCTGTCCTTCACCATCTCCCACAGGTTGCTCAAACTCACGTTCATTGAGTCAGTGATGCCATCCAACCATCTTGTCCCCTGTCATCCCCTTCTCTACCTGCCTTCAATCTTTCCCAGCATCAGGGTCTTTTCTAATGAGTCGGATCTTCACATCAGTTGGCCAAAGGACTGGAGCTTCAGCTTCAGTATCAGTCCTTTCAATGAATATTCAGGACTGGTTTCCTTTAGGATTGACTGTTTGGATCTCCTTGCAGTCCAAGGGACTCTCAAGAGTCTTCTCTAACACCACGGCTAGAAAGCATCAGTTCCTCGGCGCTCAGTTTTCTTTATACTCCAACTCTCACATTCACACGTGACCACTGGAAAAACCATAGCTTTGACTACATGGACCTTCGCTGGCAAAGTGCTGCTTTTTAATAAGCTGTCTAGGTTGGTCATAGCTTTTCTTCCAAGGAGCAAGCATCTTTTAATGTCATGGCTGCACTCACCATCTGCAGGGATTTTGAAGCCTTCCCAAAATAAACTCTCTCCCTGTTTCCATTTCTTCCCCTTCTATTTGTCATGAAGTGATGGGACGGGATGCCGTGATCTTCGTTTTCTGCATGTTGAGTTTTAAGCCAACTCTTTCACTCTCCTCTTTCACTTTCATCAATAGGCTCCTGGGTTCCTCTTGTTTTCGGCCATAAGGGTGGTGTCATCTGCATATCTGAGGTTACTGATACTTCTCCCGGCAGTCTTGATTCCCGCTTGTGTTGCCTTGACCTCTGGGGAAAGCCCGCCGTGGGCCCACGTGCAAGGATCTTCCCTGCTCTGTTCCCCCAGATGACCCCCTTATTGCTGGACCCCGTGTGGTGTCTGCTTATTCCTGGGACCGGCTCCAGCTCCCCGCCAGCCGTGGGATTCTTCCCACAAGCCCATCGCATCCTCCCTGGAGCCAGGGGCCACCCACCCTTTGGTGACTACTAAGCCCCTCTCCCGCAGCTCCAGGCCTCTCCTTCAGCTCCACTGCAGCCTCGCGGGGACCTCCAGGGCATGCAGGGCTGACAACGCCATGAACCCATCCGTCCAGTTTCGCTGTGTGGGGTGCCCCCGTAACCCCAGGGCAGGAAACCCTCACCCCACCAAGGAGGTAAAGAGGAAGCAATCAAATCCCGTAGGATGCCTCCCAGGGCGAGCCCATCAGGTCCTGGGTTACGGGGAGAGCAGAGAACACAGCCTCTGAACGAGAGACCCTCTCGCCATTGCTCGGGCCGGCTCATACCACATCATCCAGAGAGAACTGGGACCCCTGGGCAAAGATGCTGCCGTTCATGGCTATGAGAGCACAGCCGTCGTAGTACAGCCGGTCCCCATCACAGCCCTTCTGATTGGCCAGCAAGTAGATCCCGCCGTTCTGGAAAACACAGGGGACAGCAGTGGTCAGCTCTGATCCATGACCTACCTTCACCCTCTGCCAGCCCAAACACGCGAAGCTTCAGGCCTCCAGCCCTGCAACTCTGCCGTACTAACAATCAGTGCCCCAACCCCAGCCAACAAAACACACGCCTCCAGGGAAGGCCCCGCAGCTATGACGCCCTCGGCCTCGCAAGGCACCAGGCGTCACACAGAGCGTCTACTCTCACCCCCAACAACCCTCCAAGGCAGGCGCTGCCACCTCCCCCGGAAGGGAGGAGAGACGGAACTTTGGAGAAGACAGCTCGGTGGATTACGAAGCTGAGATTCTGCCCCCAGAAAGAGCAGACATGGCCCCTGGGGTCACGCTGTCCGCAAGAGCAGTAGGCTCGTGGGCATTCCCCGTGCCCGGCTGTGGTGCCAATGGGGTCCTGATTCCCGGTCACTTGTCCCGAGACCACTGTGATGGTTGAGAGCCCCGGAGCTGCACAGCTGGGGTGTGAGGCCAGGGGCCACCTGACGGTCACGTGCTGGGTGCCCTGCTCCAGGGGGTGGAGGTGGCAACAGCTCCCGCCTTATAGGGGGCCTCCTACCATTAAATGAGGCCATGGACATGGGGCCTGGGAGAGGGAGCCACAGGGGCCGGTCAGCCACGGCCGGACCCAGGAGGAGCACTGAGCAGCCTCGTGCTCAGGCCGCACCCTGCGCTGGGCGCCAGGGTCCCACGTGCATGAGACAGACACCCGCCAGCGTCCCGGCCGCTGCCCACCTTGCTGGTCGCCATGGTCACCAGATCCACCCGGGTGTGGGCTTTGCGCAGCACGTGGTGGCTGCCTGAGGCGTTGGTGATGATCTCCACGCCGTCCAGGCCCATGTCCACGTGCGGGCTGTGGGCGGAGGGGTCGGAGAGAAGGGACTCGTGTCCCAGCCCGCCAACTCAGCCCCGCAGCTCCTGGGGTGTCTTCCCTGCCCCGGGCTGAGATGCCAGGGGGCCAAGAGACGAGACTCATGTCCCTAGCCTGCCCACCAAGCCCCACAGCTCCTGGGGTTAGGGTTAGTGTCTTCCCTGCCCCAGGCTGAAACACCAAGATGGCTGCAAACCTCCAGGCCCTGCAAGGATCGGGATCAGAGGGCAGGGCTGACCTGTGAGGCGTCCAGAGCTCCTCACAGACCTCACTCCCGATGCAGGTATCCCACGTGGAGAGGACGGCATCCCCAAAAGGCACAGTTTCCTGGGGGCGGGGATCAGAGCTCGTGAGGCCCCTGGGCCGCTGTCTGGGCCATGTGCTGAGCCGGGACCCCCGAGGCCACACATGGGACTCGCAGGAATGCGGCCGTTTTGTTTCAAGCCCTAACGAATCCCCCCCTACCCACCCCTCACAGCCCCCACCAGGAGTATTCCCAGCCCAGGGCCAGTGGGCGTCTCCTCTGTGGACCAAAGAGCCCCGGCCACACCCTTCACCCTTCACCAGCTCTGAGCTGCCATGACCTTGACTGTGGCTGTAACTGACTATGACTCGGCTCCCGAAGCTTCTGGGGCCCAGAGGGCGGCCAGCATCTGCCGCGTCGGCTCCTGGATGTTCTTCCGATATTGTCTGTGCTCTGGGGGTCCCGTGCCCATGCAAGAAACGACCCAGCTGAGCCCGACAAAGTTCCCTCCAGCTGACAGGTCACCCAGCTCCGGCGCGGCAGGCCTGGGGCAGGACTCAGGCTCCTGTTTCTCCAAGAGCCTCGTTCCTGGCCCCTCGAGGGGTGGGGCTGCCAGGGTTCCAGGGGTGGGGATGGAGCTGCCCCTTGAGGGCGCCACACAGGTCTGAGACATTGCCGGGTTGAAACGTGTGCTGAGAGGGTCACGTGGGCGTGGAACCCACCTTGGCCGCATCTCTCAGGGACCAAGTTTCAGCCGTGCTCCTGTCTCACTTGTTCAAGAGAACTCAGCCCTGGAGGCCTGGGATCTTGGTCAGATTCCCTGAAGGCTGTGTCTGTGAGCTCAGCTCCTTTCATCGCCAAGGGCAGGAACTGGGGGAAGCCCGCCTTTTTCTGTTCTGAGGCCTCGGCTCATGGACACAGCGCTCGCCCTGGACCCTGAGCCGGCTGTCCGCGGACCACCTGTCTTGAAAACCTGACCGTGGCAGGGCTGGAATCTTGATCCCATCCTCCTGGGACAAGACCAGGGTTCAGGGCAACAAACACAACATCCAAGACGGCAACCAGGGACGGGCCCCGACCTGCACCGTCCCAGCTACAGCTGCCACAGGGCTGGCTGCACTCTGTCTCCTGAAAATGGCCGTGAGCTTTCATCCACGTTTGCCCAGGGCCAATTCCTGCAACTCATTCCCAACGAAAGGTGCAAGCAGCACCCTTCCACCTGCCGACGGCCCCACGTGGGCTTAGGGGGCCTCCTGGTGGGGCGTTTAGGACGTGAAAGGGCCCTAGAAGAATGAAGCGGAATGCGTGTCGTGGCAGGATTGCTGCTGAAATGTCTGTTTCTCACACACACGTGTTCCGGATCATCCTGATTTTACATTGTTCTCATTGCCGCAACTCAAGGTCAGAAAAGCCTCCAGGCCACTTGGGAGACCTGACCGACAGTCCCCTCCCCTAGTCTCAGCAGCACCCGCCCAGACTGCCACGCGGGTGGCAGCAACCCAAGAGAGCTGGGGACACTGTGTCCCCAGAGTTCAATCCTGAAGCCCTGACCGCCAGCATCTCAATGTGACTGTGTTTGGAGATGAGGTCTTCAAAGAGGTGATTAAGTAAAATGAGGTCATCAGGCTGGGCCCTAGTCCCACAGGACTGGGGTCCTTTTAAGAAGAGGAGGTCAGAACACAGACACTCGCAGGGACAACCCTGTGGGGACACAGGGAGGAGACGGCCATCCACATGCCCAGGAGAGCAGCCTCAGGAGGATCAGTCCCGCCCACACCAGCGTCTGGGATTCCAGCCTCCAGGCCTGGAGAGAATGAAAGTCTGCTGTCTGAGTCCCTAGGCTGTGGAATTGGTTATGGAAGCCTGAACAAGTTCATACACCTGGCAACCAGAATGGAAACTCAGGTAGGAGCCAGAGATATCAGGGGCCTGTCGAAACATTCCCTGTGAGCCCCTGGCTCCCAACCCCCCACCGGAAGTAGATAGCACGGGGTTCCAGCAGGTTCCAGGATGAAGGGGATGGACAAGGAACCCCTGGATAAGGCTGTAAGGTCAAAGCTCTTCACCCTGGACAGCCAGGTACCAAAGACAAGACAAGATAGATTTCTGATGCTGAGTTTTCACAGAATAAACAGGCAGCCAAGTAAAGTCTTCCATGAGTTTTATAACCAGAAATCTCCCAAACTCGGCTTCTTGGGCATCCCCAAGGCTGGAGCCCCAGCGCAGCAGGGAACAGCTGGCCGGGGTGGTGCGGGAAGCCCCCTCCCAAGCTCCACTGAGCCCACCCCGTGGTGTGAGCTGGAGGAGAGCAGGGGACATCACATACGGGCAAGGAGGTGCCCACCCCCCATGCTCCTGGGACCCTCCCCACTTGTGACACAAATCACCCCCCATCTGCGTTTTCCTTACATGGGCCACAGTGAAGCTGTGACTCTGTCCCCAAGGGTCCTGCCCCCATGGCCCACTCCAGAGGGACAGTCTGACGGACAATGAGTTTTCCTCCCCGAGACTCACCTGCTTTGTCAGGTCCTGTAACATCCGGGGGAGAAAATACTCCTCTGTTTGCCTGGAAAGGAAACCACCGCAGACCTGAGTAGGACCATCTCGGGGAAAACGCAGAATGGCATCCAGAGGCAGAGCAAAGCTCAGACTGAGAGTGCGGAGCCCGTGAGCTGGCAAAGGAGCCGTCAAGTTTTGACACACGCTGCTGCGACCAATTTAAGGCCAAAAGGGAGGAGCCAGGCGACTCCATGCGGCTTCCAGGCCGCGGAACACCGAGGCATCTGGGGGCTCCCTCACTGGCCCTGCTTGCCCCACGCTTTCATTACGCCCTCTGAGAGGCACATAAGGGAACTGTCCGAAAAGGAGACACATTTCCCCACAGAGAAATGCGGCTGATACTTCTGATCAAAATTCTTCAACCAGAAAGATCGCACTGCATGAGGCCAGCATGCAGAGACGAGCCTGTATCATCACTGAAACGCAATCACGTTCCGAATTGTGTAAGATGGACAGGGAGTTCAACACACAACTTCTGTACAAGCCATCCCAGAAAGTGAAAGTGTTAGTCCCTCATTTGTGTCCGACTCTTTGCCACTCTGTGGACTGTAGCCCACCAGGCTCCTATGTCCATGGAACTCTCCAGGCAGGAATACTGGAGTGGGTAGCCATTCCCTTCTCCAGGGGATCTTCCCAACCCCGGGGTCAAACCCGGGTCTCCCTCATTGGCAAGTGGATTCTTTATCGTCTGAGCCCCCAGGGAAGCCCGAGCCACCCCAAGGTCTACACCAACAGGCAGAATTCAAATACTAGATGGTTTCCAAATCTGACCTCAAGTGGGCTGTTACCAGATGTACCATGAAGACAGTGAATTAACTAGATTACTTTTTGCTTTCTCAGAATTCATAAGAGCCTCCTGGGAGATTTCAGTGACTTTTATTTCAGTAAATTTTTTGATACAGTTTTTTTTTAATGTGGACCGTTTTTAAAGTCTTTACTGAATTTATTACAATACGGCTTCTGTTTTATGGTTTGGGTTTTCAGCCTTGAGGTATGTGGGATCTTAGGCGCCCAACTAAGGATGGAGCCCACGTCCCGTGCACTGGAAGATGAAGTCTTAACCACTGGGCCACCAGGGACCTCCTTAACTAAAATTTAAAAGCAGATACATTGAAGGGATGATGCCGTCTCTCCCCCACTAACGATGGGAGCAGACACTCAGACGCCCTCTGACCCCAAGCTGCCTCGGCATCCCATGATGAGCGCTCAGTTCACCAGCGGTAGGTTTGTTCACGGTGATGTTGCTGTATCACAGTCCGTTTTCAAGGGACAGCCGCCAAGGTTTCTCCCTTCATCCTCACCTCCCCCCTCAGTTCGCACATGAAGAAGAATGTATACGGGGCCTCCCTGGTGCCTCAGTGGTAAAGAATCTGTCTGCCAGTGCAGAAGACACGGGTTTGGTCCCTGATCCGGGAAGATCACACATGCCGCGGAGGAACTAAGCCCGTGCTCCACAACCACTTGGTGTGTGTTCTGGAGCCACATGCTGCAACTACTGAGGCCCATGGGCCCCAGAACCCGCTCTCTGCAGCCGGAGAAGCCAGCACAGTGAGGAGCCCCCCACACCGACATCGCAGCTAGAGAGCAGCCCCCGCTCGCCAGCAATCGAGAAGAGGCCACATGGCGACAAAGACCCAAGGATAAACACACAGTCTCTGAAAAAGAATGTGTCTAGACGTATAACTGGATCATTTTGCTCCTCAGAAGAAATTAACACAACGTTGTAAACCAACTACATGTCAATAAAATGTTTAAAAATCACATGAAATACTCCACTGGCAACAGCGGCAACAGTGAAAAGAAACAGCGATAACTGTAAGAAGAACACCGGGCAAGCGAACAGGGACGATCGTGTCCCAGGGGACGCCCTGCAACGTCTGGGGACATCGCAGACCGACACAGGGATGCAGACGTATCTGCCAGCGGAGGCCAGGGACGCTGCTGCAGGCCTCCCACGCGCAGGACGCCCCCGCGACAAGACTGAGCGGCCCCAGCGGAGTAGAGAAACCCTGATCTGTAGGGTCACGTGTAGAAAGACGGATGACGGGTGACTGATGACTGGGCGTTTTACGTGGTAGCTGATAAACCAGCTACGAGTTAATCAGCAGCAACAGGCAGCCATCACTAAATGACTAGATGACAGGTCCCATGTGGGGCAGGGATGCTGGCCTGAATCTCTATCTCCCCCACGCATCCTAGGAGCGGCCACCATCCGGGCTCCTGGACCGCGGCGCAGGCAGTGACTCACCGGCTCCTGGACCACGGCGTGAACCAGCGCAGCTCACGGTAGTTGCCCTCATTCGCCAAGGCCATCTTGGGTCTGACAAGCAGGATCTTCCTACAGACAGGGGAACAAGGCCACTCCTGAGATGAACACGCCCCACGTGACATGGAGCAGCCACCAGCCTGTCCACCCTGACCGTCGATGGGGACAGAGCAGCTAAGACCCGGAGGGTGGGCACTTGCTGGCAACTGATGCCCAGGGTCTGCGAGGGGACATTATTACAAGGCCGCCCTCCCAGGACTGACCTCCTGGCCACAGAGCTGTGTCCCCAAACTCCACCCATTGTTCCTGATGTCTGAAGGTGTCAGTGGTGACAGAGCCCAGGAGAAGCAGGGCCACCTGAGACATCTGCCTGCCTGGCACCCCACCCCCATGAAGGTAGTGACATAAGAAGCCATGGCCCCCAGGGACCAAGTTCCGAGCCTGGGGGGAAAGGGAGTCACGCTGCTCCCTGCGGTCACCCACCTATTGAGGAATATCACCCTGCAGTTATAGCGGACGTTTCGGTGCATCACGGGCCTGCGAAGAGAGGGAGCGTGCGTCTGCAAAGAGCAAAGCCCCACGTGGGCTTTAACATGAAGTTTCTCCGGGTCCTCTATGAGAGTCAGAAGGCTCCTGTGTGGTTTCTCAAATGAAAGTGAACGACAAACCCGAGTGTTTCTGCCACGGCACAGACTCTAAATGGCAGAGTCTTCTAAATCCGGCACAAAGTCCCGCCCACTCAGGGCTTGTCCTCTACTTCCAGAAGGTTCTCAGACCGTTGAGTGGCCGCCTCCCTCCCTCTGCTCGCATCCCTGCGGCCAGGTCCCTGTCCACCCCCTGCTGGCTTCAGGGACTCGCCCCTGCACGTCCCCAATTCTCTGCCACGGCCTCTCTCCTGACGAGCCCCCCCACCAGGAAGGCAGGCAGGGGGACCGGCCCGGGGGGCCAGGGCAGGGGCCGCGGGTGGAGGGCGCTGGACAGATCTGATCGCCTCTCTGTCTGGACCCCTCAGGACAAACACCCTCCCCGATCACCTGGAACCTTCCTCCTCTGCAGCAGAGGGGCCAGTGCTCCGGAGGCCAGGGCACTCTGCTGGCCTCTGGCTGGGGCTGCGCCGGGCGGGGATGGCAGAGCCCAGCTCAGGGCAGAAGGCGTCAGGCACCCAGGGAGGAGGGCCTTAAGGACTGATAAATAATAAGGCCCAGGCCCAGGGACAAGAGTAAAGACGGCAGGGGTGCAAGAAGAGATGACAGCATCCGTAAGCAGTGGGGCTGTCAAGGCAGGTGGCCGGGTTCCAATTCCGCTTCGCACTGGCTGAGCCGAGTGGCCCCGGTTCCTCCTCTCGGAGCATTTTAACGGGCAGGATGCAGGCGGGCTGCCGAGGCTGGGGCTCGGCACACGGATGCCACCAGCCAGCACTCCCGCCATTAAGGTTTCCATTCCTCCCAGGCCAAACCAAAACCTCGCTGCGTTCACATTCATACAAAAACGTGATCAGGGCAGGAGGGGAACATCTTTTAAAGGAAAAAGAAACCCTTGGTGAATATCTGACTTCCAGCGGGAGTAAGCCTCTCAGACAAAAACAAACAAAAAGCATGACGAGAAAGATTTAAAGCTCCAAACGTAAAATTAAACAGCAAACAACAGACAAGGAAATGTTATTTTTATCATATATGGGGACAGCTTGATATCTTTCATGTATAAAGAACTCTTAATAAATCAGACACAAACACTTCAATTGCTGGAAAAAGAACAAGCCAGAGTGTGTCCTAAATGCTGTAAAAACAAATAGAAGAGTTCGATTTTATAATTATGACAACAAAGGTAGCTTTTTAAAGAAAAGTTATTGCTGACTCTAAGATTTTCTCTATTTCGTTTTTTTTTAGTTTTTTTTATTGTGAGCTGGCCCTCTGTGAGCAATGCTAAGGGTAACACGCCTCTAGCCACAGAAAGCTGGGAGGAGACTCAGCGTCGATCTCTTTTGAATAAGACAATTCTAGACGGTGAGTATCAGGTACATCATGGTATAACTGTTATTGTGTTCAGTGGCACTTACAGATCCAGGTAAATGCTGGATTTCAAAACAAAAATTCCTTTTAAAACAGATTTCCTCATTAAGCCGCATCAGGTCTTAGTGGCGGCATTCGGGGCCTTCGGTCTTTGCTGTACGCGGGACCTTTCTTTAGTGGCTGTGTCACTTCCGTCGTGTCTGACTCTGCAACCCCGTGGACTGCAGCCTGCCAGGCTTCCCTGTCCATGAAATTCTGCAGGCAGGAATACTGGAGTGGGTTGTCATGCGAATTCTTAGTTTCAGTATGGGGGACCTAGTTCCCTCACCAAGAATGAAACCTGGCCCCCCCTGTATTGGGAGTGTGGAGTCTTCGTCACTGGACCACTAGGAAAATCCCAGAAAAAACGTTTTAAAATATGATTGTTAATATGTTAAGGGCAAAAAGCTAGAAAAATTAGAGTCAGATTACAAATTCAAGGCCAGAGGAGGAAAACAGGCAAAGAGAACAAACAAAAAGACAAGGAGAAAACGAGAAGGAAAGAGAACACGGCGACCAGAACGCTTAAAAAGGCAGGACTCTGTCCACGTGGTGGGCCGAGAAAGACACCCGCTGATGCCCCCATCCCGATTCCCGGGGCCCGAGGATATGTCACCTCACGCGGCAAAAGGGACCCTGCTGACACCATCAAGCTCCAGAGACAAGAGGCTACCCCAGACTCCCCGGGGCCCTAATGGGAACCACGGGGGTCCTTATACGAGGGAGAAGGGCGCTGGGAGGACATGTGACTACAGGGGCAGGGCTGCGGCGATGTGACCTCTGGCTGTGAGGATGGAGGGAGCGGCCGCGAGCTGAGGACTGCGGGCGAGCCTGGACGCTGGACTTCAACAGGAAAGCCGACTCTCCTCCAAGAGCCTCCAGAAGCAACCAGCCCCACTGACCCAGTTAGACTCGTGACCTCCAGAACCACGAGACAGCAAAGTTGTGTGGTTCTGTGTTTTGCATTTGTGGTAAGCTGTCACCACAGCACAACAGGAAACAGACATGGCCACATATCAGAAATTATCAAAAATGTGAACAAACTGGGCTAAAAATCCCTCTCTTCACTGCTTAGGAGAGATCCTGCTACACAGATGTCTCAGCGGGTTGAATGCAGGCAAGGCTGAGGAAAAGGCAAGAGAACTCGGCTGCAGTCACACCACGTAACACAGAACAGAGACGCAAGCAGAAGCAACAAAGCCCGCCAGCGGGCGTGGTCACACAAAGTGGGTCACAGACACACTCTAGAACAGAATAATCCTAGGCCAGAGCCCTACCCATGTGACCTGCACTCGGGGAATTCGCACCACAGGGACCTCCAGGCAGACCTCATTTTACTGCAGTTTGCTTCATTGTGCTTCGCAGATACTGAATTTTTTACAAATTGAAGGCCTGTGGCAACCCTGCGTTGAGCAGGTCTATTGGGGCCATTTTCCCAGCAGCTGTTGCTCACTTCCAGTCTCTCGGTCACATTTTGATAATTCTCATATTTCAAACCCTCCACCAGAAAGAAGATGACAGCTCATTGGAGCCTGAGAAGATAGGACTTTTTAGCAACAAAGTTTTTTTTTAAAGTAAGTATGTATGTATATTTTTAGATAGAACGGTAAAATGTAAACATAACTTTTATATGTACTGGAAACCTCCTCCCTCAAACTGGTGTGACTTGCTTTATTTCTATATTTGGCGTTACTGCAGTGGTGTGGAACTGAGCTTGCAAGGTCTCAGAGGTCTGCCTGTAGGCCTTGGGTCTACATATGGACCCTGCGCCATGTGGACTGACACCGTATGTGCCTACAGGCGTCCACGCCCTCTGGAAGCGGATGGCTTGCACGTCAGTATGGAATGACATGAGCGTGCGTCCTCAGTCAGTCACTCACTCGTGTCCGACTCTTTGCGACCCCGTGGACTGCAGCTCACAGACTCCTCTTTCCATGGGGGTTTTCCAGGCAAGAACACTGGAATGGGTTGCCATGCCCTCCTCCAGGGGATCTTCCCGATCCAGGGGTCGAACCCATGTCTCTTATGTCTCCTGCACTGGCAGGTGGGTTCTTTCCCATGAGCACCATCTGGGAAGCCCAGAGTGACAGGGAACCATCCCCAAACTTACTGCTAAGTAAGGAAAATGCTATACACGAGGCTGGGGGACCCTGTGCTCCCACTTGTGCAAAGCAAGTCCTACGCGCACAGTAGTGCTTGGAGAAACATAAAAAACCTTCCCATAGCTGCCTCCACCTGGGGAGTTAGCGGTCTGCAGGGCCAGGCAGGGAGCAGACGCCACGTCCCCGAAGCAGGGACGGCTTCGGACACAGCAGGCCCCAGAACGGGCCCTTCCCCCACGCCCACGCCGCACTTACATCCCCACATCACAGATGATATCCTGAGTGACCGGAGACTCCAAGAGGGCTGCCAGGACCTGGAGCGAATGCAGCAGGGTGTCCGACTCATAATAATGATCCCAACAGCCGTAGCCACTGCAGAGGGAGGACGAGACGTGAGTGCCCGGGACACAGCAAGTGGGCGTGGGTAGGGACGGGCCAGGGGCCTGGGGCCAGGCCAGGGTGACGGCGCGAGGGTGTGCCCCCGGCACCCGTATNATGGCTTGCACGTCAGTATGGAATGACATGAGCGTGCGTCCTCAGTCAGTCACTCACTCGTGTCCGACTCTTTGCGACCCCGTGGACTGCAGCTCACAGACTCCTCTTTCCATGGGGGTTTTCCAGGCAAGAACACTGGAATGGGTTGCCATGCCCTCCTCCAGGGGATCTTCCCGATCCAGGGGTCGAACCCATGTCTCTTATGTCTCCTGCACTGGCAGGTGGGTTCTTTCCCATGAGCACCATCTGGGAAGCCCAGAGTGACAGGGAACCATCCCCAAACTTACTGCTAAGTAAGGAAAATGCTATACACGAGGCTGGGGGACCCTGTGCTCCCACTTGTGCAAAGCAAGTCCTACGCGCACAGTAGTGCTTGGAGAAACATAAAAAACCTTCCCATAGCTGCCTCCACCTGGGGAGTTAGCGGTCTGCAGGGCCAGGCAGGGAGCAGACGCCACGTCCCCGAAGCAGGGACGGCTTCGGACACAGCAGGCCCCAGAACGGGCCCTTCCCCCACGCCCACGCCGCACTTACATCCCCACATCACAGATGATATCCTGAGTGACCGGAGACTCCAAGAGGGCTGCCAGGACCTGGAGCGAATGCAGCAGGGTGTCCGACTCATAATAATGATCCCAACAGCCGTAGCCACTGCAGAGGGAGGACGAGACGTGAGTGCCCGGGACACAGCAAGTGGGCGTGGGTAGGGACGGGCCAGGGGCCTGGGGCCAGGCCAGGGTGACGGCGCGAGGGTGTGCCCCCGGCACCCGTATCTTTACAGAGCCTCCCAGGAGTGTCTACTGTGCAACCAGAGTTAGACTCACTGCTACAAAAAAGAGGAAGAGACGCACTGTATTGGAAATTAACGGACTGGGCCCCGTCCATCGCTCCTAGGTCTCAGTTACTATGAAAAATTCTCTGTCATGTCAAATCTGTCTGCCCTCGGATTCTTTTTAACCTTCAACATGGCCCAAATTACACTAATTTACAAGAAAAGGATGCAAAAGAAAGCTGGGCCCAGAGGAGAACATTCTTCAGGCAGAGGGGCTGTGAATAACCATTCAAGCGCCACTTATACAGCTACAAGACTTCCTTGCGATTTACTTGAGCTTACAGCAGGCTGACTGGTGTCCCCAGAAGAGATGTGTCTATGTCCTAACCTCCAGAACTTATGGCGCGCATGGGCATGCTCAGTCGTGTCAAACTCTTTGCAGCCCCGTGGACAGTCGCCCACAAGGCTCCTCAATTCAAGGGATTCTCCAGGCAAGAATACTGGAACAGGTTGCAATTTCCTCTCCAGGTGATCTTTCCGACCCAGGGACTGAACTTGCGTCTCTTGCGCTAGCAGGCAGATTCTTTACCACTGAGCCACCTGGAGGCCCCTTAGAACCTGTGGATGTGACCTCATTTGGAAAAAGAGTCTTTAGAGGTGTAAGTGAAAGATCTGGAGATGAGATGATCCTGGCCTATCCGGGTGGCCCTAGACCCAGTGAGAAGCGTCCTTACATGAAGGAAGGCAGCGGAGGAGAGGGAGGGGCTGCGGCTGGAGGGGCGAAGTCATGAGATGAGGAGCAGAGAGTCGGGAGCTGGAAGAGGCAGCAAGGACCCTCCCCTGGAGCCTCGGAGGAGGCAGGACCCTACCCACAACTTGATTTTGGACTTCAGGCCTCCTGAACTGTGAGAGAATGAATTTCTGCTCGTTTTAACCATCCAGTTTGTGAAACCGTAGTATAACAGCCCCTGGAAAAAACTATACAATGCTCAGTGAGGTCCCAACATGGGTGGACTGGGTTGAGAGTAATTTTTCAGTGCGGGGGTCCAATTATCTATTTATATATTTGACTGCGTAGGGTCTTAGTTGCAGACTGGGCAATCTTCTGTTGCCGCTCGCGGGCTCTAGAGCAAGGCCCTGAGGCATGTGGCTCTTAGCTCCCCAACCAAGGATCGAACCCACACCCCCTGCCTTGAAGGGCAGATCCTTAACCACTGGACCACCAGGGAAGTCCCTGTGAACGACTTTTAAGTCTTCAAAAAGTCCTTCGCACTCACTGCATAGCAGAAGTGATGTTAAAACGCCAAGCAAACTGCTGACGTGAACACTAACCTCCAAACTGGCCTTTGCCATTCTNCCCCCTGCCTTGAAGGGCAGATCCTTAACCACTGGACCACCAGGGAAGTCCCTGTGAACGACTTTTAAGTCTTCAAAAAGTCCTTCGCACTCACTGCATAGCAGAAGTGATGTTAAAACGCCAAGCAAACTGCTGACGTGAACACTAACCTCCAAACTGGCCTTTGCCATTCTGAATGCCTGGGGGAGCATTCCTCTGGGCCTCTGGTTCTGATAAGGAGGAGAGCCTGGTTCTTAGATGAAAATGAGGTCAGGGAGATGCCCTGTGTGGGATCCAGACCTGGGATGTCCTTTCCTTTCCAAGGATAAACTCCTGCTCAGAGGCTGTCACTCCCTCAGCTCCTAGGCCACGTGTGAGACCAAACACCAATGCAAGGCCAGAAATCCAGCCAGCTTTGGGCATCGGCCCTGGACTGGGAAAAGTCAGCCTCTCTACGAGCTCCTGTGTTACTCAACGTAGGGATCCAGGATCACCCAGGCCGGCTGGCCTGCTCTTGCTGAGGGGCATCACGCAGGCCCACTCTCGGGGCTTCTGCTCCTAGGTCGGCCTGCGTGTCCAGTTCTCAGTCCTGGCCTCTCCTTCCTTGCCCTTCCAGCTGCGGGGAGCTGATGCAGAGGCCTCCACCTGCCCGCCCTAGGGTGTCTGTGTGCTCTGGTCTCACCAGATTTCCAGTTCTGGTCCAAGCCTGTATCTTGCTCCTCTGTGTTTGGCAATTTCAATACCTACATGCAGGAGACAGAGAGAAAGAGAGGCAACTTCAGCACCTACAACTGGTCCAAGGGAGGCAGATTCAATCTGCTGCCGCTGGCTTCACAAAAAGCCAAAGGGCATCTCCCAGCCCCTGCTGACACCCGCAGGAAATGAGACAGAGGCGGGGCCTGCAGGGCTGACCTTTAGCACCAAGGAGGGCAGGGGTGGGGCTGGGGGAGCCACACACTGGTAGCTCATTAACAATCAGGCAGAGGGGCCCTGTGCAGGGAGAAGGCAGGACCTGAAGACGCCGGGGACAGGTACCATCTGCCTCTGGGTTTGAGCAGCAGCTTCCAGATGTAGTCTGGGCCGGAGAGGCCAGCTGAGTGGACACACAATTCTGGCCACCCGAGATGACCTCTCATCAGCGAGATTTGCTCTGAGGTGAGAGGTGAGAGCAGGTTGACAATGAAAAAAATAAATGGAGGACGGTCCGAGGCACATGGCTGATATAAGACGCCCTCACCTGAACCACCCTGTTTTACTGTGGTTGGTGGCCCTGCTGCGGGAAGCACCTGAGGATGGCCAGCCTACAGACCGCCCAGGGCAGCCCCACTGCAGGTGTAGAGGTCAACGGCACAAACTTCCACTCTCAAACGTGAGCTGGTGCAGGTGATAACTGTTCACGGACCCCGTCACACACACACAACGACCACACCTGGTCTCTAAGCTGGTGGCCTCACCTCTGTTCCACGTCCCTCTCTGGACAGGGTTCAGCTCTATAAATGCCACATGGG
>SJYA01005139.1:0-20525 GCA_006410615.1 Neotragus moschatus
TGATGCTGGGAGGGACTGGGGGCAGGAGGAGAAGGGGACGACAGAGGATGAGATGGCTGGATGGCATCGATGGGCATGAGTCTGAGTGAACTCCGAGAGATGGTGATGGACAGGGAGGCCTGGCGTGTTTTGATTCATGGGGTCACAAAGAGTCGGACACGACTGAGCGACCGAACTGAACTGAACTGATAGATTTGTTTGCATTCTACTTTCATAGAGCTTGTCCCAAGTAATTCTTCCTCTTTCCCTAGACCACATGTCCATATTCACAGAAGTGTAGAGCAAGGGGAAAGAGAGCTGTGTAGGAAGTCTGTGTATGCTGAGTCACTCAGTCATGTCTGACTCTTTGCGATCCCATGGACTGTAGCCTGTCAGGCTCCTCTGTTCATGGAAATTTTCAGGCGAGAATACAGGACTGGGTTGCCATTTCCTAATCCAGAGAATATTCCTGACCCAGGGATCGAACCCATGTCTCTTGCATCTACTGCACTGGCAGGCAGATTCTTTAACACTGCACCATCTGGGAAAAGTTTATTGATACATCATATGTAAAACCCATATCATAAAATGTGAATATATAGTCATATAAAATAATATACATATAGATGAAATATAACAAATGAAAGAATATAAAAAATGTTTAAAAAATCTAAAAGTTTAAAATCCCAAAATTTAAAGTCCAAAAACGACGAAATATTTTATTTTCTGAAACCCAGTTTCTTCTTATGGACACTTTTTTTAGTGTTTGTCCTTATTTGTCTATATCAGATAGGATGTGTGGCACACAGGATCTTCAATTTTCATTGTAGTGTGCAAGACCTTCTAGTTGCAGCGTGAGCCCTCTTAGTTGTGACGTGTAGTCTCGTTCCCTGACCAGGGCTCAAACCTGGGCCCCCTGCATTGGGAGTGTGGAGTCTTAGCCATGGACCACCAGGGGAGTCCCTATGGACAAATACTTGAGGAGACTAAAGAGACTTATGAATCATCTTGACTGTATCACCCTTGTCAACTCCAAGATGGCTTTATATTAGGTTACCTCCTCAATTACAATTTACACAGAGTCACATGATCAGAAAAATTTGGTTTGCAAGTAAGTGTTCAAATTCCTTCAGACTGTAAACTACCATGTCTTTCCATCTTCATATCCTTAACACTAAGCACATACTAGGTGCTCAAATATTTGTTGGGAAGAAAAATGAATGTCTTTGGTATTTCAAAACACGAACTTTCATCATGTTATATTATGCAAAAGTGATAGGACAAACTCTGCCTGCAAAGAATCACACTTGTGCCCTCCCCAGGCAGAAGAAAAGGTAGAAAGGGCAAAGTCATGTAGGCAGATAACAGATAAAAATCAGTGAGCACTGAGGATTATTTGCACACGTGGTAGGGGCGCGTGTGCTTAGAGCCTTCTGGTTGTCAAGCCTCTCTCGATCATTGGCTCAAATTTGGGCAGGAAGGCAGTTCCAAGGGCCACTTCAGGCCAGAGTGGGAAGTGGATGAAGAGAAAGGAGTAACTTGGTGGAGGGGTGGGGTGGGGGGACATGTAGAAAAGACAAAGACACAAGAAGACTGTAGAGTGGGAGAGAAGTGAATGGAAGGAACAAGGAGCCTGAGAGGACAATAAAGCAGAAAGATTCCTATTTCAGCCTGTTAGTTGAGCACCATCAAATCTTTGCCCTCAGCCCATACTCTCTCCTGAACCCCACCTGCGTTGCTTTCTAGATATATCAACCCTGAGGACAATAGACTCCTCAAAGTTGACAAGCATAACACCAAATTTACCTTCCTCTGCTCTGACTCAGAGCTGCATCTCTTATTGGGTTTGTTATACCTTTAATCTAAAAACTAAAGTCATCCTTGACTTCTTTGCTTTCCCCCCTGGCACACAGTCCTGACACTAGCTAGCCAAGTTACATTTAACAGGCTAGGTGCACATTCTTCCACAAGACTGTCCTTACTTTAGATGTCAGCTACATGTTCAGGGGTTACTATGTCACATGCTAAAGAAAGCTGAGCCCTGAAGAATTGATGTTTTTGAGCTGTGGTGTTGGAGAAGACTCTTGAGAGTCCCTTGGACTGAAAAGAGATCAAATCCTAAAGGAAATCGGTCCTGAATATTCATTGGAAGGACTGATGCCGAAGCTCCAATACTTTGGCCACCTGATGTGAAGAACTAACTCATTAAAAAAGCCCCTGATGCTGGGAAGATTGAAGGCAGGCGGAGAAGGGGATGACAGAGGATAAGATGGTAGGATGACATCACCAGCTCAATGGACATGAGTTCAAGTAAGCTCCGGGAGTTGGTGATGGGCAGGGAAGCTTGGTGTGCTGCAGTCCATGGGTCAAAAACAGTCAGACACGACTGAGTGATTGAACTGAACTGACTGATGTCATATGTACTTTTGACCAACTGGCTATAAATTGGAGGGTCTCCCATGACCTTTTCAGATTTGATCATTTGCTCGAATGACCCTCAGGAAATTGCTATGCTTCTGAATATAGTTCATGATAAGAAGATAAAAGTCAGGACCAGCACAAAGAAGAACCACAGGTGAAGGCCCTAAATGTGAAGTTTCTGTATCTTCAGGATGCATCACTAGCCATAAAACTCACTAAAGTCTCAGTGTCCGGAGTTTTTACTGGTATTAGAGTTTCGTTAGAGAGGCATGGTTGCTGGACTCCTTGGCCATGTGATTGAAATAACTCTAATCTCTCTTCCCCTCCCCAAAGTTCAGAGGTCTAGCATATATCACTTGGCTCAAAGCCTCAACCTCCAAACTGCATGATTGGTCCTTCTGGTGTGGCCAGTCCCTATCTTGAAACTTTCTAGGGGCTCACCATGAGTCACCTTATTCGCATAATTCAATTGTGGTCCAAGGACCCCACCATGAATGATAAAGGCACTACTGTCGCTTGGGAAATTCCAGACTTCAAGATTACCTGTAAGAAACTAGGGACAAAAGCCAAATTCTTCATTGTACAAGAGACCTCCGCTGCCAGTCCATTACTAAGCCATGCCAATCTCCATCCTACATATCTTTTCAATAGAGCTCCCTCACTACATCCCTACTCTTCTAGGTCTTTGTAGGCTCTTATGTGGATTACAGCCACAGTCTCCTAACTGGTCACCTTACTCTCACACCAAGCCATCCTTTGCTCTACTATCAGAATTGTAATTATAAAAACCCACTCAGATGTGCAGATGACACCACCCTAATGGCAGAAAGTGAAGAGGAACTAAAGAGCCTCTGGATGAAGGTGAAAGAAGAGAGTGAAAAGGCTAGCTTAAAAGTCAACATTCAGAAAATGAAGATCATGACATCTGGTCCCATCACTTCATGGCAAATAGATACAGTGACAAACTTTATTTTCTTGGGCTCCAAAATCATTGTGGATGGTGACTGCAGCCACGAAATTAAAAGGCCCTTGCTCCTTGAAAGGAAAGTTGTGACAAACCTACAGTTCAGTGTTCGGTGTCAGTCTCTCAGTTGTATCTGACTCTTTGTGACACCATGGGCTGTAGCCCACCAGGTTCCTCCATGGGACTTTCTAGGCAAGAGTACTGGAGTGGGTTGCCATTTCCTTCTCCAGAGGATTTTCCTAACCTAGATAGCATATTAAAAAGCAGAGACTTTGCCAACATAGGCCCGTACCAGTAGTCATGTATGGATGTGAGAGTTGGACAATAAAGGAGGCTGAGTGCCCAAGAATTTATGCTTTCGAATTTTAGTGCTGGAGAAGACTCTTCAGAGTCCCTTGGAAGATCAAAGCAGTCAATCCTAAAGGAAATCAACCCTGAATATTCATTGAAAGGACTGATGCTGAAGCTCCAATACTTTGACTGTATGATGCAAAGAGCCGACTCATTGGAAAGGACCCTGATATTGGGAAAGATTGAGGGCAGGAGGAGAAAGGGGCAATAGAGGATGAGATGGTCGGATGGCATCATCAACTCAATGGACATGAGTCTGAGCAAACTCCAGGAGATAGTGAAGGACAGGGAAGCCTGGAGAGCTTCAGTCCATGGGGTCACAAAGAATTGGACATGATTGAGTGACTGAACAACAACAAGCCTAGGAGGTTAAATCAAGATGGTGGCATAGAAGGACGTGTGCTCATCTCTTCCTGTGAGAGTACAGAAATTGCAACTAGCTATTGAACAATCATCCACAGAAGGATACTGGAACCCACCAAAAAGGATACTCTACTTCCAAAGACAAAAGAGAAGCCACAACAAGATGGTAGAAGGGGTGAAATTATGATAAAATTAAATCCCATACCTGCCGGGTGGGCAACCCACAAACTGGAGAATAATAATACCTAAGAAGTTCTCCCACTGTTGTGAAGATTCTGTGCTCTATCTCCAGCTTCCCAGCCTGAGGATCCAGTAAGGGGACTATAAATTCCAGGGAATCTGACTTTGAAGGCCAGTGGGATTTGATTATAGGAATTCCACAGGGCTGGCTGAAACAGAGATTCCACTCTTGGAGGGCACAAGCAAAATCTTGTGTGCACCAGGACCCAGAGGATTATCTCCTAGATGAAATAACAAGATAAAACCCCAGAAAAATCAGTGGAGATAGGCAATCTTCCAGAAAAATAATTCAAAATAATGATAGTGTAGATGATCCAGGATCTTGGGAAAACAGTGGAAATGATGCGAGAAATGTTTAACAAAGACTTAGAAGAACTAAGGAACAAACAATACACTAGAAGGGATCAATAGAATAATAACTTCCAGGATAAGTGACCTGGAAGACAGAATGGTGGAAAATCACTGCCATAAAACAGAATGTAGAAGAAAGAATGGAAACCACGAAGACAGACCAAGAGTCCTCTGGGACAACATTAAACATATCAACATTCACTCTATAGGAGTCTGAGAAGAAGAGAAAACGAAGGAACCCAAGAAAACATCTGAAGAGATAATAGCTGAAAACTTCCCTGACATGGGAAGAGAAATTCCAACCAAGTCTAGGAAGCACAGAGTCCCAGGCAGGATCACCCCAAGGAGGAACACACTGAGACACATCATAATCAGAGTGACAAAAGTTAAAGGCAAGATAACATATTAAAAGCAACAAGGGGAAAATGATAAATAACATACAAGGGAACTCCCATCAGATTATCAGCTGATTTCTCAACAGAAACTCTACAAACTAGAAGGAGATGGCATGATATATTTAAAGTGATGAAAAGGAAGACACTGCAGCCAAGTTTACTCTACCCAGCAAAATTCAGGTTCAGATTCGATGGAGAAATCAAAAGCTTTCCAGCAAGCAAAATTTAAGAGAATTTAGCACTATCAAAGCATCTTTACAACAAAGGTTAGAGGAACTTTTCTAGGCAGGAAATGCAAGAGAAGAAAGAGACCTACAAAGAATAAACCCCAAGTAATTAAGAAAATGGATCATACATATTAATAATTACCTTAATGTAAAAGGATTAAATGCATCAACCAAAAGACACAGACTGGCTAGGTGGATAAAAACATATGCAGGTATACACTTCTGGTTACCACATCACTCTAGTTAACCCCCTAAATTGTGTGTAATTATTTTATAAAGTGAAAGTCGCTCAGTCGTATCTGACTCTTTGAGACTCCATGGACTATACAGTCCACGGAATTCTCTAGGCCGGAATACTGGAGTTTGTAACCTTTTCCTTCTCCAGGGGATCTTCCCAACCCAGGGATTGAATTCAGGTCTCTATAGTACAGGCGGATTATAATTGCAAGCCATAATGGAAACATGATTAGTCTAACAGTATACCGTAATTATCTTTTATCTTTTGTCTGGCTATTAACTGTGAAAACTTTTAATTTTGTGATTCAGTTCAGTTCAGTTGCTCAGTCATGGCCGACTCTTTGCAACCCCATGGACTGCAGCACGTTAGGCTTTCCAGTCCATCACCAACTCCCAGAGCTTACTCAAATTCATGTCCATAGAGTCAGTGATGCCATCCAACCATCTCATCCTCTATTGTCCCCTTCTCCTCCTGCCTTTAATTTTTCCCAGCATCAGAGTCTTTTCCAATAAGTCAGTTCTGCATCAGATGGCCAAAGTATTGGAGCTTCAGCTTCAGCATCAGTCCTTCCAATGAATATTCAAGACTGATTCCCTTTAGGATAGACTGGTTGGATCTCCTTGCAGTCCAAGGGACTCTTAAGAATCTTCTCCAACACCACAGTTCAAAAGCATCAATTCTTCAATTCTCAGCTTTCTTTATAGTCCAACTCTCAGATCCATACATGACTACTGGAAAAACCATAGCTTTGACTAGACAGACCTTTGTTGGCAAAGTAACATCTCTGTTTTTTTAATATGCTGTCTAGGTTGGTCAGAGCTTTTCTTCCAAGGAGCAAGCGTCTTTTAATTTCATGGCTGCAGTCACCATCTGCGGTGATTTTGGAGCCCCCCAAAATAAAGTCAGTCACTGCTTACATTGTTTCCCCTTCTATTTGCCATGAAGTGATGGGACTGGATGTCATAATCTTAGTTTTCTGAATGCTGAGTTTAATTTTGTGATTATGTAACATATTCATTTTAATACCATTGTATCATGATTGGTTAAGAGAAAATAATTGACTTTTATATCACTAAAACAACCATTTAATGGAAAAACCTGTAATCACTTTTAAAAATCCAGATGCACAGTAGAATTATCTTGGAAATTTTTGAAAAATACAAATGCCAAGGTATTGTTTTTTCCTGCAAAGTTCCAGAGGTAATTCCAATGAGCAGTCATGTTTAAAAACAACTGGACTATATGATGACCTTTACTTTTACCTAGTTTGTTTCATTTTTTTCTATTTCATATTCAATGCTCCCATTTCATTTAGTTTGTTTTCCAATTTCTCCATTTTTTTTTGTTGTTGTTCTTTCTCAAGGCTTTATCAAGTGTAGTAGAAAAGCTTTTGTATATGTATGTGTGTGTGTGTGTGTGTGTGTGTGTGTGTGTGTGTGTGTGTGTATGCTGCTGCTGCTGCTAAGTTGCTGCAGTCATGTCCGACTCTGTGCAACCCCATAGACGGCAGCCCACTAGGCTCCTCTGTCCCTGGGATTCTCTAGGCAAGAATACTGGAGTGGGTTGCCATTTCCTTCTCCAATGCATGAAAGTGAAAAGTGAAAGTGAAGTCACTCAGTTGTGCCTGACTCTTAGCGATGTCCATGGGATTTTCCAGGCAAGAGTACTGGAGTGGGTTGCCATTGCCTTCTCCATAGTAAGTATAATATATGTATTTTAGAAAACTTTCAAATTTTTGCCTAGCTAAAAAATTTATGACATTTTGAGTCTCCTTGTTTGACTTAATATAAACAGAATACTAGATTTGTAATTTATAGTCACTCAGAACTTTGATATAGTTCCATTTATTCTGGCATCTAGTATTACTGATAAAAGTCTAGAACATTTATTCTTGTAGTGATTAAAAAAAAAATTGAATGAGAAACTTCTAGGGCTTCCCTCATAGCTCAGTTGGTAAAGAATCTGCCTGCAGTGCATGAGATCCTTGTTCGATTCCTGGGTCAGGAAGATCTGCTGGAGAAGGGATAGGCTACCCACTCCAGTATTCTTGGGCTTCCCTTGTGGCTCAGCTGCTAAAGAATCCACCTTCACTGTGGAGACCTGGGTTTGATCCCTTGTTTGGGAAGATCCCCTGGAGAAGGGAAAGGCTACCACTTCAGTATTCTGGCCTGGAGAACTCCATGGACTGTATAGTCCATGGGGTCACTGAAGAGTCAGACATGATTGAGTGACTTTCACTTCACTTCACCTCAGAAATTTCTAATCAAATTGTGAAAATATAAAGAAATATTATGTTGAAAAAAACAGGAAATTAACATGTGATACAGTATATTTCCGCCAACAATGTGGGAGACCTGGGTTCGATCCTTGCGTTGGGAAGGTCCCCTGAAGAAGGGAAAAAGGCCTACCTACTCCAGTATTCTGGCCTGGAGAATTCCATGGACTGTATAGTCCATGGGGCCACAAAGAGTCAGACATGACTGAGTGACTTTCACTTTTACTTTCACAGTATTATTAATTAAAGTACAGATTTTGTTCAAATTTCAGAAAATTTTATACTAGCGTCCATTCTCTTTTCATTTCTCTTCTGTTACAAATATTTTATAATTTTCCTTGTTATGTCTCCTTAGAAACACCCATTATTTAAAAGTGGACATTTAATTTCCAAATACAAGGGGTTTTTGAAGTATCTTTATATTAATTTCTCATTTTGATATTAATGTCTCATTTATATGTTTCTTTCTCTGCAATTGCTCTCTGGTTTTTTAGTCTTTTAACCTTCTTGAGGCTTTCAATAGCTCAATCAAAGACCTCTCTGGCTAAATCAAAGATTTCTGTGGCTAAATCAAAACTCTCACATTGCACTTGAAAATATGTGGGTTATTTTCAAGTATTTTTTGATACTGATTTCTGACATAATTACACAGTGATACGAGAACAGACTGTGTATACTTCTTTTACATCTCTGGATATGTTCCTGTGTCTCCTGGTTTATAGTCTATGGGAACTTGAATAAATTTGTACCCTTTTGTTGTGTGAGAATTGTATAAATCTTAATTATGTTCAATTGGTTCATAGTGCTTTTCAGGTCTACTATATCCTTCTACTTTTCTGTCTATTCATTCTATTAATTTTTGAGAGCTTGATATTGAAACTCCAGCTAAAAACCTTAATTTATCTACTTGAAATAATAATTGTTATAGGGGAACTATATGTAACTTTGTTCTGTATTTTCCAAGTCTCCTGTAAATGTGTTACCATACTTTCATAATTTAAAAAATTTAAAAAAAATTAAAAAATAAAACCCCAACCTGACCACATTTATTTCCTGCACAGAATCTCTCAGTGGCTTCCAACTGCCTATAGCAGCACAGTCCAATGAAAATATAATGTGAGTTGAACACATAATTTTAAAGGTTCTAGTAGGCACATTTTTAAAAACGGAAAAGGAACAAGTGAAGTTAATTTTAATAGTGTACTGTATTTAACTAACCCACCCAAAATATAATCATTTCAACATGTTATCTATGTCTCTTTCTATTTCATACTATTTCCATTTTTAACTTACATCAATGAAATAAAACAAAAAATTCTGCCCTTCAGTTGCACTGGACACATTTCATGTACTCAAGAGCCATATGGCTCATGGCTATCCTACTGGACTACTACAAGGTTAGCTTCCTGCCTATGATATAAAGTCCTTCACATGCTGCCTCCTGCCTGCATTTTGTCCTGCTTCCTCCCTTCTATCCCTCCTGCCACCAACTCAGATACTTTCTTCTCTGACCACATTGAAGCACTTCCCTCAGACAGATCAAACTCTTTCCTACTTCACACCTTTACACACACACACTTAACGGTCTGCCTTAAAACCTGTCTCTCTCCTGTGCCAGGAAATGTCATGTATGTGTTTGAATATTAAAACCCAACTTTGCCTCCTCTGTGAAGAATTCTCAGAACCTCCAGGCTGAGTCAGTCATGCTCACTGCTGAGCTTCGACGGTGCTTTAATACCTCTATTTGAGCAAACCATATTTTTTTGCACCAGAGACTGCAGAGTATTTGAAAATCAATTTTGTGATTACAATACTTACCAAGTTATATTGAAATTGTGTGTGTACATGCATGGGTGGTTAGCTCTTCAAGGACACAGCTTGCTCCTCTTCACCTCTGTGTGCCCAGTTCAGCGCCTGCTGGCTGCTGGCTCCTTCTCCACTTACTAGAATAAACAAAACAGATCTCTAACCCTGGATACAGCAAATACTCCTGGGAGAGGAACTATACAGACCAGTTAGTTATATATACTGCAGTTCTTCCCCTTAACTTCCACTGCATGTGGCTTAATCAAAGCGCTCTTAGAACATTTGTTCCTGTTCAATACGTAATTGACGACAATGAAAATTATTACCAATTATACAAGAGTTTGTATTTTGACAGACTTCAAAAACTCAAACTATTTAGATGAAATATGAGGACAGAATGAGAGGCATCTTTCAGCTAATGGCTGATCAGGGAAGTTTTCTGAAGTCTCTGAAAACACATATCATATAGGTACTGCTGGATTCAAGATTAAGTCAATTAAAAAATATATATATATATATACCATGGTATAACTGCTTTTGAAGTTTGAAGGTTTCTTATAAAACTAAACCGTCTGAACATATACTCCAGTAATCACATTCCTTGCTATTTATCTAAAGGGCTTTAAAACTTATGTCCCACAAAAATCTGCACACAGATCTTTGCTGCAATTTTACAGAGAATTGCCAAAACTTGAAGACAACCAGGATGCTCGTCAATAGGTGAATGGATAAATAAACTGTGGCACATCCATACAATGGAATATTATTCAGCACTAACAAGAAATCAGCTATGAATCCACAAGAAGACACGGAGGGATATTAAAAGCATATTATTAATGAAGGAAGACAATCTGAAAAGGCTACATACTCTGTGATCCCAAACACATAACATTCTGGAAAAGGCAGAACTATACAGACAGTGAAGAGATCAGTGGGCTGGGGTTGGGGGTAGGGAGCACTGAATGGGCAGCACACACAGGATATTTTAGGCAGTGAAATTATTCTGCATGGTACTACAATGATGGATGCATGCCCTTATGCATTTGTCAAAACCCACAGAATACACACCAAGAGTAAATACGAATGTAAACTATGGATATTGGGTTACAGGGACGAGTCAGTTTAGTTTCTCGTAACAAATGTGCCACTCTAAGGCAGGATGTTGATAGTGGAGGAGGTTAGGCATGTATGAGGGCAAGGGGTATATGGGAACCCTTTCAAAAGCAGAGACATTACTTTGCCGACTAAGGTCCGTCTAGTCAAGGCTATGGTTTTTCCAGTGGTCATGTATGGATGTGAGAGTTGGACTGTGAAGAAGGCTGAGTGCCGAAGAACTGATGCTTTTGAACTGTGGTGTTGGAGAAGACTCAAGAGTCCCTTGGACTGCAAGGAGATCCAACCAGTCCATTCTGAAGGAGATCAACCTTGGGATTTCTTTGGAAGGAATGATGCTGAAGCCGAAACTCCAGTAATTTGGCCACCTCATGCGAAGAGTTGACTCATTGGAAAAAGACTCTGATGCTGGGAGGGATTGCGAGCAGGAGGAGAAGGGGACGACAGAGGATGAGATGGCTGGATGGCATCACTGACTTGATGGGCGTGAGTCTGAGTGAATTTCGGGAGTTGGTGATGGACAGGGAGGCCTGGCGTGCTGCGATTCATGGGGTCGCATAGGGTCGGACACGACTGAGCGACTGAATTGAACTTTCTGTGAGCCTAAAACTGCTCTACAAATTAAAGTCTGGGATTTCTTTGGTGGTCCAGTGGTTGGGACTCTGTGCTTCCAATGCAGGGGGCATGAGTTCAACCCATCGTCCAGGAGCGAGGATTTCACATGTCCCATGGCAGGGCCAAGATAATAACAATAGAAGAAAAGGAAAGAAGAAATAAAGTGTGCTAAAGAAACACTGTAAAATGAGGAAAATTCTGCACATGAGCTTCTCTGGTGCTTGAGGGAAAAGCAGTTTCTACACTCCCAGGGCTGAGCAGCCTCTCTACCTCACCTTGGGTAAGGCAGGTACTCAGCTTCACTGACCACCCCACCACATTCAGTCACTTCCTCGTCTCTCCTCCAGACTGCAAGCCCCTTAAGGACAGGAACTGTGTGAGATTCAGCATTGCATCCCCATTGCCTGGTATCTACTAGATGTTTGGTGCATGTATGCTTATTCACTGACTCGGAGCGTGGGCAGCTACAGAGCTGCCCTGAAGCACACTTGCCTGAAGCCAGAGCTCTGATGCCTCACAGCACAGCCCTCGGGGAAAGCATCCTCTGTAGCACTCTGTCCTGAGAAGACGGGGCAACTGCTTCTGGTGGTATTGAGTTCTGCTTGAGACGCCACCTGAAAAAGTGAGCTGCTATTTCTGAAAATATCTCACAAAAGGGAAAGTTAAAGCACCAGGTTGGCCTTCCTCTCTGGATGAGAAATATATTACACCAGTAAGTGAAAAGCTGACTCGGATCTGGCTGACCTAGTTTCAGGCCCAACTCTTTCCCTCACTGACTGTGTGAAGGTGGACAGGTCTGTGAACCTGGCTCTTTGTAAACAGAATGAGCAAACACTTGGGTTGGACGAGCCCGAAGCTCTCTTTTAAGTTTGTGACTTAGTACAGCCCAGTGGCAAATGAAATGCTTTTAGCCTTCATGGCCTATGTCTTCCCTGAAGCAATTTCCCAGCTATTCCTGCTGTTCCCATTTGTCACCGTGTTAAAAATTATTTGTAATGATTTTTACTTCTTGTATAGTGCTCATATTCTCAGCTTGCCCTCACCTGCACCTCACCCTGTATTAACGGACGCTTTATATCCTTTTCTGCAGACTGCATCTTCTGTGGCTTGCTTGCCTTTTGACTTTTGCCAGTGGAAAGCATTGACCGAGATCAGGAAGGCAGGAGAAGGGAAAGGCCATGGCTCATCCAAGTGAGCTAAGTTGTTTCAGTCATGTCCAACTGTTTGTGACCCTATGAACTGTAGAGTCCCAGGCTCCTCTGTCCATAGAATTCTCCAGGCAAGAATACTGGAGTGGGTTGCCATGCCCTTCTCTAGGGGATCTGCTCAACCCAGGAATAGAATCCACATCTCCTACCTTGCAGGTGGATTCATTACCACTGAGCCACTGGGGAAACCCGAAGACCAGGTTACTTCTTCCCTATTTTTTCTCTGCTGTATTAGTTTTCTAAGGATCTTAAAACAAATTACCAGAAACTACATGGCTTAAGACATTGGAAATGTATTCCCCTCTCATAGTTCTGGAGGCCAGATGTCTGAAATCACGGTATCAGCAGGGTTGATTCTTTCTGAGGCTCTTGGGGAGAACGCCTTTCATGCATTTCTCCCCACTTCTGGCGCTTCCTGGAAATCCTTGGTGCTCATTTCTTGGCTTGTTGATACATCACTCCAATCGCCACCCCAGGGCTCTTTCCTTTATGTGTTTCTATGTTTCAAGTCTCCCTCTCTAATCTTTAGTAAGGACATTGGTCATCGGTGTCTGCATAAATCCAAAATGATCTTTTCTTGAGATATTTGAAAAGATTTGCCAAGACCCTATTCCCAAAGTCACATTTTTAGGTGCCAAGAATTGTTGCTGTTTAGTCACTAAGTCATATTCGACTTTTTTGTAACCCCATGGACTGTAGGCCACCAGGCTCCTCTGTCCATGGGATTTCCCAGGCAAGAATACTGGAGTGAGTTGCCATTTCCTCCTCCAGGGGATCTTCCCAACCCAGGGATCGAACCCGTGTCTCCTGCATTGGCAGGCAGATTCTTTACCACTGAGCCACGAGGGAAAGCCCATCAAGGATTAGACTTGGAAATATCCTTGGGGGTGTCACAGTTTAACCCCCTACATTTGCCCTGATGTTGTGTCCCAGGCAAAAGCAGAGACATGTGGAGGAGAGGTGTTCTGACTGCCCTTGGTCACACTTTCCTCTCTGTGTCCATTTCACCCCAGGAGTGGTAACGACTTTACATGATTTGCTAGACTAGGACTCTACTTTAAGGGATCGAGTTATTGGATATCCTTCTAGCCCAAAACAGACTGTGGGGATAAAATTTGTATTCCTGGTAAATGACTGGCAAGAAGTAAAAGTGAACTTGGATAGAAATCATAAGGATGCAAGTCAAGCAAGAAGGTAAAGGGTGAATTTTATGTTTTTCTCTTAAGAAGAACCATCTTGTATTTGGTTCATTTTTTCAAAGCCTTTTTTTTTTTCAAGTTCATTATTATAGTGCAGTATGAAAACAAGAAGTTATAATCAGTTTAAGTTAAGGACTCACCTAAAATTAATGTCATCTCCAAAAGGACATTTACGTCCAGTATCCTGGAGTTACCACTAGGCCATTCAGGTATGATCTAAATCAAATTTATGATTATACAGTGGAAATGAGAAATAGATTCAAGGATTAGATCTGATAGACAGACTGCCTGAAGAACTATGGACAGATGCTTGTAACACTGTACAAGATGTAATGACCAAAAACATCTCAAAGAAAAAGAAATGTAAGAAGGCAAATGGTTATCTGAGGAGGCCTTACAAATAGCTGAGAAAAAAAGAGAAGTGAAAGGCAAAGGAGAAAGGGAAAGATAAACCCAACTGAATGAAGAGTTCCAAAAATAGCAAGGAGAGATAAGAAAGCCTTCTTAAATGAACAATGCAAAGAAATAGAGAAAATAAAATGGGAAAGACTAGAGATCTCTTTAAGAAAACTGGAGATACAAAAGGAATATTTGATGCAAAGATAAGCACAATAAAGGACAGAAATGGCAAGGACCTAACAGAAGCAGCAGAGATTAAGAATAGGTGGCAAGACTACACAGAAGATCTGTACAAAAAAGGCCTTAATGACCCAGATAACCACAATGGTGTGGTCACTCACCTAGAGCCAGACATCCTGGAGTGTGAAGTCAAGTGGGTCTAAGAAAGCATTATGATGAACAAAGCTAGTGGATGTGATGGAATTCCAGCTCAGCTATTTCAAATCCTAAAAGATGATGCTGTTCAAGTGCTGCACTCAACATGCCAGCAAATTTGGAAAACTCCACAGTGGCCTCAGGACTGGAAAAGGTCAGTTTTCATTCCAATCCCAAAGAAAGGCAATGCCAAAGAATGCTCAAGCTACCATACAGTTGCACTCATTTCACATGCTAGCAAGATTATGATTAAAATCCTTCAAGCTAGGCTTCAGTGGTACATGAATGAAGAACTTCCAGATGTAGAAGCTGGATTAGAAAACACAGAGAAACCAGTGACCAAATTGTCAACACCTGTTTAATCATAGAAAAAGCAAGAGAATTCCATAAAAACATCTGCTTCATTGATTACCCAAAACCTTTGACTGTGTGGATCACAACAAACTGTGGAAAATTCTTAAAGAGATGGGAATACCAGAGTGCCTTATCTGCCTCCTGAAAAAACCAGTGTGCAGGTCAAAAAGCAACAGTCAGAACTGGACACAGAATACCTGACTGGTTCAAAATTGGGGAAGGAGTACATCAAGGCTGTATATTGCCACCCTGTTTATTTAACTTCTATGCAGAGTACATCATGAGAAACGCTGGGCTGGAAGAAGCATAAGCTGGAATCAAGATTTCTAAGAGAAATATCAACAACCTAAGATATGCAGATGATACCACTCCAATGGCAGAAAGTGAAGAGGCACTAAACAGCCTCTTGATGAAAGTGAAAGAGGAGAGTGAATAAACTGGCTTAAAACTCAACATTTAAAAAACAAAGATTATGGCATCTAGTCCCATCAACTTCATGGCTAATAGATGGGAAAAAACTGGAAACAGTGGCAGATATTATTTTCTTGGGCTCCAAAATCACTGCAGATGGTTACTGCAGCCACAAAATTAAAGACACTTGCTCCTTAGAAGAAAAGCTGACAAACCTAGACAGTGTATTAAAAAGCAGAATTTAGAAAGATGGTAACGATAACCCTATATGCGAGACAGCAAAAGAGACACAGATGTATAGAACAGTCTTTTGGACTCTGTGGGAGAGGGAAAGGGTGGGAGGACTTGGGAGAATGGCATTGAATCATGTATAATATCATATATGAAATGAATCGCCAATCCAGGTTCGACGCATGGGGCTGGTGCACTGAGAAGATTCAGAGGGATGGTATGGGGAGGGAGGAGGGAGGGGTTCAGGATGGGGAACACATGTATACCTGTGGCAGATTCATGTTGATGTATGGCAAAGCCAATGCAATACTGTAAAGTAATTAACCTCCAATTAAAATAAATAAATTTATATTTTAAAAAATAAATAAATAAAAAAGAGAGACATTACTTTGCCAATAAAGGTCCAAATAAGTCAAAGCTATGGTTTTTCCAGTAGTCATGTACGGATGTGAGAGTTGGACTATAAAGAAGACTGAGCACTGAAAAATTGATGATTTTGAACTATGATGGTGGAGAAGACTCTTGAGAGTCCCTTGGACAGCAGGGAGAACAAACCTGTCAGTTCTAAAGGAAATCAAATCTGAATACTCACTGGAAGGACTGATGCTGAAGCTGAAGCTCCAATACTTTGCCACCTGAATGTGAAGAACTGACTCATTGGAAAAGATTCTGCTGCTGGGAAAGATTGAGGGCAAGATGAGAAGGGGATGACAGAGGATGAGATGGTTGTATGGCATCACTGACTCAGTGGACATGAGTTTGAGCAAACTGGGAGTTAGTGAAGGACAGGGAAGCCTGGCGTGTTGCAGTCCATGGGGTCACAAAGAGTCAGACACAATCTAGTGACTGAATAGCAACAGCAATATTGAAGTCATCTGGGATATTTTTCAAAAGTATTGCTTTGGTGCCTTCCCTTTGATTTACTAAGTTAGAATCCCTATAAACAGATTCTAAGTATTTTTACACTCAACTTTCAAACCACAAGAAATTAATTGGGAACATTTCTGGTAGAACAGTCTTGATTTGGGTTCCCCAAACAGGACTTTAAGGATAAGTACTTTGTTGGAGAGGTGATCCTCAGGGAGAGGAAGGAAGCCAGTAAGAGTTCACTGTCAGGGCAGTTACCATTTCCTGCCATTGGCACTCAGTCCTGATGGGAGCTTCTGGGAGATTTTACAGGAATGCCTCATCATCCCGACTGAGATCTGAGAATTCTATTTAGATTAAATTCCCTTCCTATCTTTGGTTCAGCTGCTTCCAGGGCATTAACTTCCCAGCACATCCTGCTTGTCCTCCTTGCTGGGCTGAAGACAAGTCCTCAGACAGAGTTGTGGATACTTGCAGTAAGAAGCTCTGTCTTGTAGAGCTGAATACTATGTGGATTAGAGGCAGAGCACTGAATAATATCTGCTAAAGAAATTAATATCACTAAACAAAAAGATAAAATCAAAAATATAGACTTTGTTTCTATTTATATGTCAGATAAGTCAGATTGTATGTATTATCCAAAAGTCTTCTTTCTATCCCTGGCCGTGGCAGAATGATGAGCAGAGTGTAACTCTCCCACACGATTGACTAGGTTGGCCAAGTGACTTGCTTTTGTCCAGTGGAAAGTTAAAATATGGGATGGGAGCACAGACCTTAAATGACTTGTGTGGTTTGGCCTAATCTGTGTGTTCATGTCATCTACCTTTATACCTGTAAGTACACTTTGGGGAATTGATCCTATAGAAATACAGAAGTATACAAATAAATTATGCAAAATGATAGTATTAGAGAATTGGTAAAAAAAAAAAAAAAAAAAGGAAGAAACCTAAGCGGAAGAAACCTAGGCACAAGAAAGGGTAAATAAGTCACAGTCTATTCTGTTTTTCTGAGTCTGCTTTGGCCACACAGTTTGGCATATGGAATCTTAGTTCCCAACAAGGGGTCAAACTCGTGCCCCCAGCAGTGGAAGCACAGAATCGTAACCCCTGGACCACCAGTGAAGTCCCCACATCACAGTATGTTTTTACTGTGAAATCTTATTCAGTATGTCTTTACATGGAAAGATGTGAATGGCATATAAAAAAGGAAAAGGAACTTTCAGGACTGTATAAAATAAAAACCCGAAGAGTAAAACATATCTCTGGGCACTGCAATTGGGAGAAGCAGAGAAAAGGAAACTGCTGCTGATAGTTTTTTAAATGTCATACATAAAGCACATATAAGATGAAAAATGTAATGAGTGAAAGATAGAATATAAAAGTGAGAGCTCCTTTCTTTCTTGAACACCAGCCCCCATCCCACTGATACCAGTTTTTTGTAACTCATTGCAGAAAAAATATTTTACTATATATATTCACATAATATATGTATCTATTTATCGGTTCTTATAAAAGTGTTAAATATTGTGCTGCTTGCTCTTTTGCTTTTGATGACACAGAACTACCTTGCTCTTTCCATGAAGGCATTCTTATTCTACCATAGTTAATTTAGTTAACTTTTCCCCTTCTTTTGAACGTTGGATGTTTCTAGCCTTTTGGTGCTGCAAAGCAATGTAGCAATAAACATTCTTGAACATACTTTTGCTAAATAAATGCAACTATATATATTGGGTAAGTTTCTGGCAGAAGGATTACTAGGGGAAGGGGATGGATATTTTTAATTCTGACAGGTATTGTCAGATTATCCTTCAGAAAGAAAGCACCAATGCACATTTCCACTGATTATTTATGAGACTGCTCATTTTCCCCTCAGGCTTGCATACTAGGAGTCATCAAACATTTCTGTTTTCCAATCAGATCAGTAAAAATAAAAAGTTATTTTGTTGTCCTTGTAGTTTCTATTTAATTATGAGTGAAGTTTAATATCTTGTCACTTGTTCAGTGGATGCTCATGAGCCTTTTTCTATAAACATCAGTTTCTTTTGACCATTTTTCTCCTGGATTAGTCTTTTTTTTTTTTTTCAAACTGACACATATAAACTCTTTGATAATTGAGGAAGTTTAACTTTTTACCACTTGCTTTGTAAATACATTTTTTCAGTTTGCCATTAGTCTTGGTTTACGGCATTTTCCTCCATACAGCTTTTAAAAATGATTATACGATTAAATACTTTAATTCTGTTTCTTAACAGCTTTGGATTTTGTTCTTACTTAAAATGGCTTTGCTTATCACAAGTTATAAATTCTTCTAAAACTTTAATTTTTATGTTTAAAACATTGATGCAGCTAGAATTTTAGTGAAGCGAAGAATATTTACTTTAACTCTGTAAATATCTACACTGTTTGAGTTTTCTAAAATGAGCATGTGTTTGGTTCCGTAATTTAAATTCCAGTAAAGGAAAAAAGCAAGAAGATAAGCATAATAATCCAGAGGATAAGGCCTGAGACAGAAAGAGGGCTATTTTAATAGTTTTGGTCAGACACATTCATTTAATACATTGACCACCTATTATTTGCCAGGCCCAGTGCTAGTCCTGGAGACATAATAAGGGCCTAGATTGAGGGTTTGACAATGGTAATGGGAAGGAGGGGAAAGACTGATGAAAGTATTTTAGCTCATAGGAGAATCACCATGGCAACAGGAGCCTGAATCATCACTATGGAGACACAGTGCTTGAAATTATGACTAGAGGGCTACTGTGACTCTGTTGGTGAGGATTTTGAAAAAGGCAAACAAGTATGTTACAGATGTTTCAAAATAACACTGTTTCATGCTTAGTTGAGGTTACTGCCTTGCTTTTTCCCAGTGCTTGTTTCAGGGAGGCTAGTCGCAAAAGAGTTCAAAGACAACACAGATTAAGACAAGCACAAGTTTTTTTGATCATTGCTACTCATGAATGCACCAGCCAGGGAAGAGTCTTGTATTCAAAGCTTTGTATTTCCTACCCACTATGACATGTGTTACATATAAAGTGACCTGGCATCCTGGACTTCAGATCTCCAGGCTGCTTGGTTGTTGCAGAGACTGCTCAGACATTTTCTCCTCTGCAGCAACATAAAGACTTCTGTCCAATACTTAAAGCCAAAGAGAAATTTACATATGGTTGGGAATGGGGCTTAATTTTAATATGATATTCAACCATGGTTTGATCTATAACAGGCAAATTTGGCCTTGGAATACGGAATGAAGCAGGCTAATAGAGTTTTGCCAAGAGAACGCACTGGTCATAGCAAACACCCTCTTCCAACAACACAAGAGAAGACTTTACACATGGACATCATCAGATGGTCAACACCAAAATCAGACTGATTATATTTTTGCAGCCAAAGATGGAGAAGCTCTATAAAGTCAGCAAAAACAAGACCAGGAGCTGACTGTGGCTCAGATCATGAGCTCCTTATTGCCAAATTCAGACTTAAATTGAAGAAAGTAGGGAAAACTACTAGACCATTCAGGTATGACCTAAATAAACTCCCTTATGATTATACAGTGGAGGTGGGAAATAGATTTAAGGGACTAGATCTGATAGATAGAGTGCCTGATAAACTATGGACGAAGGTTCGTGACATTGTACAGGAGTCAGGGATCAAGACCATCCTCATGGAAAAGAGATGCAAAAAAGCAAAATGGCTGTCTGGGGAGGCCTTACAAATAGCTGTGGAAAGAAGAGAAGTGAAAAGCAGAGGAGAAAAAGAAAGATATAAGCATCTGAATGCAAAGTTCCAAAGAATAGCAAGAAGAGATAAGAAAGCTTTCTTCAGCGGTCAAGCCAAAGAAATACAGGAAAAGAACAGAATGGGAAAGACTAGAGATCTCTTCAAGGAAATTAGAGATACCAAAGGAACATTTCATGCAAAGATGGGCTCGATAAAGGACAGAAACAGTATGGACCTAAAAGAAGCAGAAGATATTAAGAAGAGGTGGCAAGAATACACAGAACAACTGTACAAAAAAGATCTTCATGACCAAGATAATCATGACAGTGTGATCACTCAGCTAGAGCCAGACATTCTGGAATAGGAAGTCAAGTGGGCCCTGGAAAGTATCACTACGAGCAAAGCTAGTGGAGGTGATGGAATTCCA
>SJYA01005140.1:7647-27429 GCA_006410615.1 Neotragus moschatus
GAATCCATCTGGACTCTCTTTTGCTTTTTAAGGTACAGTTTGGCCAATTTTTAAAACTGTTTCTTGGACTCAAGTTCCCTTCCATCAACACGTCTGCTCTAACTCCTGACATTCCCTTCCGCTTTCTCTCCATGCTGCCTCACGGTTGCTTTGATTCTGCTTTCTCCTCCTTGAAGCGCTTCTCTGGTCTTTTCACTTTTCCGCTAATTTCTGCTTTGCGTCTCACAGGCCCATTTCAGGCAGTTCTCAAGGCCTTGTATAAACGGAAAGTAAATCAGTTGGCAGAGGTAGGAATCACAGCTTTTTCCAGGGACGCTGGTTTTCCTTTGTGAGTCTGGGGCTCCCTTCATGGGTAAGCCGATCACCAAACTGAGCACTGGATTTCTGAAGGCTGAGAGAATGATTGAGTCCTGTCTCAGCTATTGTGTCAAGAACCTTGTTGAACCTTATTTTGGTTAATCCTCACAACAGCCTTTGGGTAGGAAATATCTCCTTTTGATAAAGAAGGAAACCGAGGCTCAGAGCTAAGCTCTGAGAGCAGTCTGTGGTGAGCTGAGGTTGCCAGATGCTTGTCACAGAAGCATCAGGACCCTGGAAGGGTGTGTTTGCCCATGCCCGCGTGCACCTGTGTATAAAAGAAGTATCTCACTGAACACTTTTTTTGCTGGTTGAAGCTGACAGTTTTTGTTTAGAATGATTTTGCTGTATTTTCTACCTTTTGGGAAAAGCCCTTTGCTTCAAAATAATTGGATGGAATGTGCAAAACTTCTGTTTTCATAAAGTCTGTTGTTTATTACCAAGCAGGAAGTTAACTGCAGGGTTGTTTTTTTACCAGTAACAGGCACCAGAAGCCCTGCATGGAACCAAGGTCTGCTCACAGGTCCCTGTTCCAAACTTTGTCCTCTCCCTAAACCACAGGTTCCTGTACTCTAATACCCTCAAAAGAGAATTAAACAGTCATAAGCTACTGTATGGGGCTTCCCTGGTGGCTCAGACGGTAAAGAATCCGCCAGCAATGCAGGATACCCGGGTTCGATCCCTGGATTGGGAAGATCCCCTGGAGAAGGGATCTTCTCCCACTCCAGTATTCCTGCCTGGAGAATCCCCATGGAGCTTGGTGGGCAACAGTCCATAGGTTCACAAAGAGTTGGACACGACGGAGCAACTAACACTAACTAAGCTACTGTATCTGTTCCTGATGGTTTTTTCTTGGGGAGGGAAGGGTGAGGATGGGGTAGGCTTTAAAGAAGAGGAAGGAAAAGGCAACAAAGTAAAGAAAGTTGGCACCTTCCCCTAAAGCGAAGTCTTTCTGTTCAGCACACACACCACTCACGATCTCCCTATGGCTGATTCAAGGACACAGATCCATGTGCTCAACTCCATATCTTTAAATGAAGAATGAACTGAAAACTTCAATTTGAGGTGAGCAAGTACATGATAAATTTATTCTGGGAAAGAAGCTAAAATATCTCTGCCTTTACTTGGCTGTCTGAAAATCTTCCAGCAGAAAATTATTATTTTATTAATGAACTAAATGTCCAAAATATAAAACTACATTGCATGCTAATTACTTACATTAAAATGGCAATGAAATTTGTAAAATGAGAGAACTGTCTCTGTATTAAAACATTTTTGCTAAGAATACTAAATTAAGTATTGAAACCTTTTTACTTCATGCAAAACAATAAATGTTCGCTACTATGAATTTTGGTTGATGCAAAAAATATTATCAAACATTTAAAACTAGAAAATGCCGCAATGTTTTTATATTAAATGTTTAAAACTTCAAGGTATAACAAATCAATCCTTTTCTTAATATAAACGGTATCACAATATTCTGGAATTAAATGCTGTTTTGTAACAGAAAAATTCTCTCTACAAAAGTTTCAGGACCAAAACAGTGGAAAAGCTTTTGGGTGAGTTTTTTCCAGGGAAGCATCTAAACCGCCGATTTCAATAGAGGTAGGGCCCACAGAGGCTCACACAGCAGGAGGTGACATGATGTCTACTGAGGACGGGGAGGAAGCAGCCCTTGGACATCGCAGGCCGGCGAGGCACAGCGGGGCCAAGGCCACTTGCCTGCCATCCCAGAGAGATGCAAGAAACAAAACCCAACACCAGCACCACCACGCAGCAGGGGGTTCACATCTCTTCTAAGACGGATCACTCTGTAAGAATCTGCGGTAATAAACCGTAACGGGACTTGTGACCACAGCCGTAACAGAGAGCCAGGATGCCCTTTATGTCCGGGTTTATTTGAGCTCCGCGGGCGTTGAGTCAGGTGAAGGTACTGCTGAAGCTGCAATGTAAAACAAAGAGTTGCTGAGTAAAGATGGCCTGTTTTGTAAATTTAAAAATCTAACCTATTAATCGTATTTTTTTTGCAAGCTAATTTTTTTTAATGTGTATCATCTTTTTTTTTTTGATAGGTAAGAAGTGGGTTTATTTAGAGGGAAACAGGCTCCCCAGAGTGTGGGCCATCTCCGAAGGCTGAGCGGCCCATGTATACCATTTTTAAAGTCTTTACTGAATTTGTTACAATATTGCTTCTGTTTTATGTTTTTTTTTGGCCAGGAGGCAGGTGGCATCTTAGCTTCCTGATCAGAGATCAAACTTGCAATCCCTGCATTGGAAGGGGAAGTCGACCACTGGACTGTCAGGGAAGTCCTTAACCTATTAATTTATTTTAAATAAAAGAAATGCCTCTGTACTGATTTACTAACGTAGGAATCCTATTTACCGGATTATAACTGTAGTCTACATAAAATTCTAGTGTACTGTCCTATCCACAAGGACGAACCACGTGTCAGAAACATCGGCTTCCAACTCGCAGGCAGCTGGTGGTCCCTGAGTCAGTCCCGCATGTGCTGAGAAGACTCTGCTGACCAAAAAATGCTGAACACAGAGTAACTCATCTAAAGGCAACTGTCTGGCAGTGTCAGAAATACCTACAGTATTTCTGACACTGTGTCTAGTTGAAGGAGAACAGATTCAAGAAGCCTTGATAAGGTCAAGGCTTGCAGTGGCTGGCTGCGGTGGAGGGCAGGTGGTGCTTTCCATGGAAAGAAAAGGCGTGCTCTGGGTGGGCGACTGCTGTTTATCAAGTGAAAAGCTGGCATGGCCAGGAGAACCAGGAGCCCTTGGGCAGTGTGGCCGAGGTCAGCCGCAGCACCTGGCAGATCAGAAGTCTTGGTGAGGGAGGGTCGGCACCAGGTAGGGACGCTCAGCGACCCAGAAAATGCGCAGAGGCCGCTTGGCTCAACTGCATGGTGCTTCTGCCAAGTTACAGGGCCTTTCCTGCCGACTCCATCTTCCACTAATTTTGAACTGTGAAAAATTTCCTCTGAGGTTCAGAGGGTCTTGCTGCAAATTCAAACACATGGATATTATATAACACGTGCAATGATTTCTTTCCCAAAGTAGGAAGGATATAACCTTAGACTAATGTTCTTTGACCAGATATTCTGGTGGTGGTGAAGTAAATTCTATCCACTAAGACAATGCAGAAACACAATGATAAAACCCCTTGGAGACCCTCCATAGGTGGGCCTTGGTGCCTGCCACATCTGTATTTAAACTGGGGTCCTCTCGTGGCCTTTCGTTCTTTGTGCTCAGTTGCTAAGTCGTATCTGACTCTTTTGCGACCCCATAGACTGTAGCCTGCCAGGCTCCTCTGTCCATGGGATTCTCCAGACAAGAATACTGGAGTGGGTTGCCAGTCCCTTCTCCAGGGGATCTTCCCGACCCAGAGGTTGAATCTGTGTCTCCTGACTGGCAGGCGGATTCTTTACCGCTGAGTCATCTTGGAAGCCCCTTTCACTTCTTTACCATTATTTAAACCCACATCTCACACGGTGCTTAGTAAAATGTACGTCTCTAAAGTGAACTGAACTATGCTTTATCTTGTGTGATCTGCATAAAAGACTAATCTTATTGCAATAATGTAAGTGGTCCGTCTTTTGCTGTCCCCAGACTGTGTTCCTAGAACTCGACTTTTTAAACGGGTAGTTGGCACCAGCTTTTGTAGTTAGGGCACCAGCAGTTTGGAGAGGGATCTCGCAGGCTTCTGAGACACATCAGCTTCAGGTTCAAGAACTACGTCCATCGTCTGTTCTGTGTGTCTGAGACACATTTTATATTTAGACGCAGGTCAGTTACTCTAAAAATACTCACTCGGAGGCGAAGACTCTGGAATAAAGAACAAATACATTAGTTTTTCAATTCAATAAAACAGGATAAATTTTAAAGAATTACTTTTAATAATTACTTAAAAATCAGTGAAAGGTTGTATGACTTAAGATGGCATCATGGTGACAGTGGAGGGAGGGTGTCATTAAAACAGTGGCTGGGGCAGCGAGGCACCCACTGGACGGGAAGGTGCACAGAGATCACACTTACATAGAAAACATCACATAAAACACTTGAGATGCTTGAAGGGACATAACACAGCTCCTGCCTCCTTAATCGGAGAACTGAAGCCTCAGGCTTCAGGAAAAGCCTTAGGAAAATACGTTTCCTACAGGTAAACAGTCGGTAGTTCCTAGAGCTACATACTCTGGGAGACAGTGAAGGACAGGCACGCCTCGCCTACTGCAGTCCAGGGAGCCGCAGAGTCGGACATGACTTGGAGACTGAACAACAGAAAGTAAACATAGTACTCGATAGAGTTGAAGATGGGCGTGGCCTAAACACAGGACCAACTGTCCCTGTGGCTGCGATTGTTAAAAATCAAACAGAGTCTCTGGATCGCAAATTTCAGGGGAAGGACTGAACTGCTGATGTTTAAAGTTTAATGACGAAGTGTAGGAAGTGCTGACAATGGCAAGACTTCCACGTGAACTGCTAGTGCTTTTCAGAAGCCAGGGCTTTTCTGAAGCTGCCCCAGAGAAGATCAGTCATTGCGTGGGTCAGAGCCTTTTCGATCCAGGAGACTAAAATCGATATTGTGTGTGTGGTACAACACAAGGAGCATCGGAATTTTCAACAACTAAAGGAAAATGTAAAGCTACAGAAATAATGACTTTTGCTATTCTTCCGAATAAAGAGGAAAAAAATAAAATACGTATTATCCTCCTGTGCGCCTGTAACCTCAATACTTCTGTTTTTTATGTGGCTTTCGGATGCCTCATTATGATACAGTTAATGACACAAGGGGCCTCGGTGGCCATGCTGCTCACCTGCGGCTTCCTTGGCGTATCCAGGAGCCTCTGGGTCGGCGGGCGGCTCAGCGTCCGGTGGGGACGGAGATGAGACAGACAACTGAGGGGTCTGCGGGGCCCTCTTATCTGAGTCCGCTTGCTGCTGTAACCACTCATCCTTATATCCATTGCTAATCAGTTTGGAAAAGTTTGTAGGTGAACTGGGTCTTTGACCAGGTCTCAAAAACAGAAAAATTAAGTACTTAAGTACAAAGGTGAATGAAAATCCAGAAGCAAACATATTCATGGTAAATTACACGTGTTGTTGTTCCTAAAGACATAGTAGAGATGGTTCTCTTCTCTCCCTGCCTCTCTCCACCTCTTTCTCAATCTCTCTCCACTTTTACACATAAAGAAGTGACCAGCAAGCATGACCTGGGCACTTATACTTAGTTCAGCTCACACTTGGTTCAGGTTCCAAAAGCCTTTCTTCAGAACAGCCAATGAGAAGAAGCCGAATTCCAGCATTCTCCGGAGAGCTTTCTCCTGAAAGCACTGCCCCGCCCCTGGGGAGGGATGAGTGACTCAGACTCTACCACTTTGCAACAATGATTTTCTTAATGAGTTCTGCCCAGTTCACATTGCAGATTACCTTCTGCTTCTTTGCACGGCTTTGCCTTCTCTCCATTTCCCCCTGTGGCTGTATCTTTACAGACCTTATCACAACCTACGTTCAGAGAGGCAAGGAGATGGACACGGCCCAAGCAGCACCCTCAGGTGTCAAACAGGGTACCTGTATCACCTGCTCCCTCTGAGCCTCGGGCTCTGACTTGTGAATCAGTCTGTTGTCATTAGGGGTCTTCCTAATGGCTGTGAATGGCTCTCTTTATTTCTGTGTATAGACAGAGAGATAGTCATGGAAATACAGATATAGATACATGATAGACAGACAGATGGGGTCTGGATGGGCAGAGAGGACAGATAGATGGTAGGTGGTAGGCGGATAGATAGAAAGACGAACGGATAGACAGACGGACTGTTAGGCAGATGGTAGAATTGTTTTGCCCTCATAGTCTGAGTGCGGCACTCTCATGACATTTGTCACACATAACGTGACTGATTGATCGCTCCCCTTCCCCTCTGCCCACCAGGGGAGAAGCCATTTGAAGAATTAGACAATTAACGGCAGGAGTTCTGGCACTAGAATGGGATTCTGGGAAAGTGAAGAGAAACAGAGGCATCAGGGGCTCTCTCTTCAGCCGAGCAACTACCCACACGTCGGGCACCTGATGGATGCTCCAGCAGAACGCAGAGTCGAGGGCTCACTTGGCATGGACTCCCGGGGACAGAAGGTGGCAGGACTGAGCAGCCCACACGTATTAGGCCAAGTGGTCCCAGGTTGACAGGGTGAGCCTGGGTGAAGGGGCTCCTGAGAGGGGAAGGCAGCACTCGGGCTGATGGAGAACTCAGCCTGTGCTCACAGGCACATGAGATGACAAGGGGACAGAGCGGGGCACAGGGGCCAGGGGTGTCAGGAGGGAAGGGGAGACGGGAGAAGAGGCCAGTGGACAGGCCGGGCCGCGGGAGGTGAGCAACTGCAGGCACACCCCCACGCCTGCTGCTGGGAGGTGAATAGCCTTAGGCGGCACCCCGTCTGGTGTGGGAGGGTGGCTGTCACCTGGACCAAAGGCCAAACCCACACCGAATCCAGGCTGCACTGCCCAGCCCATGTACTTACATGGGTGGAAAGGACAGTTTGCTTCCTGCAGGCTCTCTGTGGCCAAGAGGGGTCCCCACTTTGCCTGGATACTTGGACTTGATGGCTGGCAGCCTCACCTGTGGAGAAGAGAATGGCAAACCACTTCAGTATTCTTGCCTTGAGAACCCCATGAACAGTATGAAAAGGCAAAAATATAGGACACTGAAATATGAACTCCCACAGTCAGTAGGTGCCCCACATGCTACTGGAGATCAGTGGAGAAATAACTCCAGAAAGAGTGAAGAGACGGAGGTGGATGAAACTGGAGCCTATTATACAGAGTGAAGTAAGTCAGAAAGAAAAACACCAATACAGTATACTAATGCATATATATTACATATATATGTAATTTAGAAAGATGGTAATGATAACCCTATATGTGAGACCACAAAAGAGACAGATGTATAGGACAGTCATTTGGACTCTGTGGCAGAGGGCGAGGGTGGGATGATATGGGAGACTGGCATTGAAACATGTATAATATTATGTGAGAAATGAATCGCCAGCCCAGGTTTGATGCATGATACAGGGTGCTCAGGGCTGGAGCACTGGGATGATCCAGAGGGATGGTACGGGGAGGGAGGTGGGAGGGGGGTTCAGGATGGGGAACACGTGTACACTCATGGCGGATTCAAGTCAATGTATGGCAAAACCAATACAATATTGTAAAGTTAAATAAATAAATAAATAAAACCTAAAAAAAAGAAGGAAGAGATGGAGCCAAAGGAAAAACAACACCCAGTTGAGGATGTGGCTGGTGAATTAGAAGTGGCCAAACAAGAGAGGGCAAGAGTGAACACTGACATTTTAGGAATCAGTGAACTAAAAATGGACTAGAATGGGCAAATTTAATTCACATGATCATTTTATCTACTACTGTGGACAGGAATCCCTTAGAATGGAGTAGCCATCATAGTCAACAAAATAGTACGAAATGCAGTACTTGGATGCAATCTCAAAAATGACAGAATGATTCCTGTTTGTTTCCAAGGCAAATCAATATCACAGTAATCCGAGTCTATGCCCCAGCCAGTAATGCTGAAGAAGCTGAAGTTGAACGGTTCTAAGGAGACCTACAAGACATTCTAGAACTAGCACCCCCAAACCCCCCCAAAAATATCCTTTTCATCATAAAGGGACTGGAATGCAAAAGTAGGCAGTCAAGAGACACCTGGAGTAGAAGGCAAATTTGGACTTGGAGTACAAAATGAAGCAGGGCACAGGCTAACAGAGTTTTGCCTAGAGAATGCACTGGTCATAGCAAACACCCTCTTCCAATAACACGGGACACAACTCTACACATGGACGTTCACCAGATGGTCAATACCAAAATCAGATTGATTATACTCTTTGTAGCCGAAGATGGAGAAGCTCTATACAGTCTACAAAAACAAGACTGGGAGCTGTCTGTGGCTCAGACTGTGAACAATTGCCAAATTCAGGCTTAAACTGAAGAAAGCAGGGAAAACCACTAGACCACTCAGGTATGACCTAAATCAAATCCTTCATGATTATACAGTAGAAGTGAGAAATAGACTCAAGGGATTAGATCTAATAGAATGCCTGATGACTTAGGGACAGAGGTTTGTGACATTGTACAGGAGGCAGGGATCAAGACCTTCCCCAAGAAAAAGAAATGGAAAAGGGCAGAAAGGTTGTCTGAGGAGGCCTTACAAATAGCTGAGAAAAGAAGAGAAGCTAAAGGCAAAGGAGAAAAGGAAAGATATACCTATTTGAATGCAGAGTTCCAAAGTATAGCAAGGAAAGAAAAGAAAGCCTTCCTCAGTGATCCATGCCAAAAAAAATAATAATAAAGGAAAACAATAGAATGGGAAAGACTAGAGATCTTTTCTAGAAAATTATAGAGTTAACAAGAGAACATTTCATGCAAAGACGGGCACAATAAAGGACAAGAATGGTATGAACCTAACAAAAGAAGACGATATTAAGACGAGGCGGCAAGAATACACAAAACTATACAAAAAAGATCTTCACAACCCAGATAATCATGATGGTATGATCACTCACCTACAGCCACATACATCCTGGAATGCAAGGTCAAGTGGGCCTTAGAAAGCATCACTATGAACAAAGCTAGTGGAAGTGATGGAATTCCAGTTGAGCTGTTTCAAATCCTGAAAGGTGATGCTGTGAAAGTGTTACACTCAATATGCCAGCAAATTTGGACAACTCAGCAGTGGCCACAGGACTGGAAAAGGTCAGTTTTCATTCCAATCCCAAAGAAAGGCAATGCCAAAGAATGCTCAAACTACCACATGATTGCACTCATTTCACATGCTAGTAAAGTAAGGCTCAAAATTCTCCAAGCCAGGCTTCAACAGTATGTGAACTGTGAACTTCCAGATGTTAGAACTGGATTTAGAAAAAGCATAGGAACCAGAGATCAAATTGCCAACATCTGTTGCATCATAGAAAAAGCAAAGAAGCAAAAAGAAAAAGAAAAAGCATGGAAAGAGATGGGAATACCAGACCACCTGACCAGCCTCCTGAGAAACCTGTATGCAGGTTAGGAAGCAACAGTTAGAACCAAACATGGAACAGACTAGTTCTAAATTGGGAAAGGAGTATATCAATAATGTATATTGTCACTCTGCTTATTTAGCTTATATGCAGAGTACATCATGAGAAACACTGGCTGGATGAAGCACAAGATGGAATCAAGATTGCCGGGAGAAATATCAATAACCTCAGATATGCAGATGACACCAGCCTTATGGCAGAAAGTGAAGAAGAACTAAAGAGCTTCTTGATGAAAGTGAAAGAGGAGTGAAAAAGCTGACTTTAACTCAACATTCAGTTCATTTTAGTTCACTGATTCCTAAAATGTCAGTGTTCACTCTTGCCATCTCTTGTTTGGCCACTTCTAATTCACCAGCCACATCCTCAGCTGGGCGTTGTTTTTCCTTTGGCTCCATCTCTTCCTTCTTTTTTTTTTAGGTTTTATTTATTTATTTATTTAACTTTACAATATTGTATTGGTTTTGCCATACATTGACTTGAATCCGCCATGAGTGTACACGTGTTCCCCATCCTGAAACCCCCTCCCACCTCCCTCCCCGTACCATCTATCTGGATCATCCCAGTGCTCCAGCCCTGAGCACCCTGTATCATGGATCATGGGATCCAGTCCCATCACTCCATGGCAAATAGATGGAGAAACAATGGAAATACTGAGAGACTTTATTTTCTTGGGCTCCAAAATCACAGATGGTGACTGTTGCCATGAAATTAAAAGACGCTTGCTCCTCGGAAGAAAAGCTATGACCAACCTAGACAGCATATTTAAAAACAGAGACATTACTTTGTCAACAAAGGCCCGCCTAGTCAAAGGCATCATTTTTCCAGTGGTCATGTATGGATGTGAGAATTGGACTATAAAGAAAGCTGAGCATCAAAGAACTGATGCTTTTGAACTGTGGTGTTGGAAAAGACTCTTGAGAGTCCCTTGGACTGCAAAGATATCAAACCAGTCAGTCCTAAAGGAAATCAGTCCTGAATATTCATTGGAAGGACTGATGCTGAAGCTGAAAATCCAATACTTTGGCCACCTAATGCAAAGAACTGACTCATTTGAAAAGACCCTGATGCTGGGAAAGATTGAAGGCAGGAGGAGAAGGGGACGACAGAGGATAAGATGGTTGGATGACATCACCAATGGACATGAGCTTGAGCAAGCTCCAGGAGGTGGTGATGGGCAGCGAGGCCTGGGGTGCTGCAGTTCATGGGGTCACAAAGAGTCAGACGTGACTGAGCAAATGAACTGAGCTGAGCCGAGCCTCACCTGTGCAGAGAAACACAGGACAGAATGGGCTTGCTCCCCACACTTTCTCAGCCCCTGCNTGGACATGAGCTTGAGCAAGCTCCAGGAGGTGGTGATGGGCAGCGAGGCCTGGGGTGCTGCAGTTCATGGGGTCACAAAGAGTCAGACGTGACTGAGCAAATGAACTGAGCTGAGCCGAGCCTCACCTGTGCAGAGAAACACAGGACAGAATGGGCTTGCTCCCCACACTTTCTCAGCCCCTGCGTGACTCTGTCCATGGTTTGGGGGCAATGCAGCATTTCAGCCTTTAACAGGCCATGTGCACCGACCCTGTTTACCATCTATCTGAAGGCTCTGGGTATTGCTGGGAGGTGTTGCCAGGAACATGAGTGTTCCTGAGAGCAGCTCATTCACAGATCGTGCAAACGCCAAGACCCAGGTTCAGGGCTGGGACTAGGTGTCTTGGGAGCAAACAGCCAGCTAAATATAGGCAGCTGACCCTGCACACGGGGCTCAATTTTCTGAGCCCCAAAATAAACTTCCAAGGTTTCTCCTCCAACTAGACAATGGGAAGCGGGTCTCAAGGTTACTCCCTGGTGAGGCAGGTTTGGTGTGTGTGTGTGTGTATGTGAGCGAGTGTGAGGGTGGCAAGGCTGGCTCATTGCCAGGACCCTGATGCTAGTTTTAACATGAACATCACCAGCTCACCCACAGATCCCCACGCCCCGGGAGCCACGCCAGCTGTGACCAATGGCCTCTGAACTGAGACACCACCATAAAGCCATCAACCAGGGATGGCCTTCCATGGCTCCCTTGAAACAGAAATGCCTTGAAAGTGTGTCATGCTGGAGCCAACACTCCTTCAAGGTCAAATACACCTGCGGGGTTTGTGCAGCAGCAAAGCACTGTCTCCTCTTCCCTTCCTGTCCACACGAGAGTATTTGGGGGAATTTTACCTTAAACCCTCAAACAGAATGGTCTCGTTCAGAAACTGGGTAATATCCATCCTATCTGGGCAGATAAGAAGTGGTGGCCAACTTTCCCCGTGTCAGCTCCTTAAACAAAAGGCAGTCTCACCTCACAGATTTGATGTTCATAAGGAGAAAAGAAAGCTAATTTATTTTGGCCTCTGCCCTTTGTATTTTCCAATACTTTGGCTATCTGATGAGAAGAGCCAACTCATTGGAAAAGGCTCTGATGCTGGGAAAGTTTGAAGGCAGGAGGAGAAGGGGACGGCAGAGGATGAGATGGTTGGATGGCATCACCCACTCAATGGACATGAGTTTGAGCAAATTCTGGGAGATGGTAATGGACAGGGAAGATTAGCGTGTTGCAGTCCATGGGGTTGCAAAGAGTGGGACATGACTGAGCGACTGAACAAAAACTGGCCTTTGAAAAAATCAAATGTAAAAGGTAGATTCTGGGGCCACGAGACACACACAGCTGACAAGCAATGCCACACTATCTATCTAGTGCACCTTTTTTTTCTCCTTTTCAAGTTCTTCGGCCTCTCTTTGCCAAACCGTCTTCATGTCAAAGTCAAAGGGGCCCATTCTGGACTCGAAGTTGCCAGTGGCCTGTTGGGGATTAAACTCTTCATAAACCATGTAGTCAGGTATGGACACAGCAGGGACCCTGCAGAAACAGAGGGAAGGGCCCCCNGGCATGCTGTGATTCATGGGGTCGCAAAGAGTTGGACACGACTGAGCGATTGAACTGAACTGAACTGAATGAGAAAATGAGTGAGAGAACAGAATAAAAGCCTGAATGCTGTGGCTGTGAAGCCACATGGTAGATAAATCTACTCCTACCATGTATCAAACAGTGTGGAGTTAGAGAGATGAATATTGTAGGTCAGTTACACGATCTCATAAAGGGCATTTAAAATGTTCCCTTTATCCCACCAAAACATCTGAAATGATTGCCACCCTCCACTAGAGGTGTCAGGATGAGGCTTTGTGGTGTCAAGCCTAACCCAGAGCAACCATTAGCTGGATGAAATGTCTTACTGATGTCATAAAGTATAATGATGTGGCCCGAAGGGAAGGGCATCTATAGGGGTGTTCAGAGGCTTTTGAGACAACCACTGCGAGACTTCAAAATAGCTAAAGACAACTCCAAGTGCAGCAAGGGCAAGCTTATTCAATGCATTCTCAGTATCTGAAGACAGGGGTTTCAGCCTGGAAACGGGGAAACTGAGGAGAGCTAGATGCACACAGAAAAGGTGATGGTATGTCACCCAGAATTAAATGGCCTTCAGTGCTTTAAGACCGCCTTTTGAGAGGAAAGTGGAATGATCTTAAGTTGCACTGACACTTGAGTAGAGCTCATTATCAAGCAGGGATTTTAAGCAAGATATTAAAAATCAGATAATGGTGAAAAGGTGAGAGAGAAGAAAATGAAGGCTGGAACACTGTGGATGTGAAGCCAGGTTAGTAGGTGACACACTATCCCTGACATGACATTACATTGTTCATTTAGAGAGATGGGGATGGCAGGTGAGTTTCTCAGGCTAAAAAGAGGCATGTCAAATGTTTCTTTTATCACATCCTCCTCTAGAGGTTTGAAGATTGGTCTGTGTACTGACAAGGTTCACCTAGAACCACAACGAACTGGATAAATGACTTCCTGACTTCGTAAAGGATAATGGTGCTGCCTCCTGGGTATGGTTATGTATAGGGGTGCTGATGGTTGCTGGAGAAAATCTCTGTGGTTCTTCAAAATGGCAAAATACATCTAAAAATGATTTGAGGTTAAGGGTATTTGGTGCATTCTGACAGACTGAAGACAGGAGTTTCACTGGAAACTAGCAAACTGAGGCAATCCTTGTGAACACTGAGAAAAGGAGGCAGGATGGCAGTTTTCTGTTATATGGCCCAGAATGAAATGGTCTTCAAGATGCATTAAACCACATTGTAGGAAGAAGGTGGAATGATCCTCATTTCCACAGACTTAACTACAGCCTAATTATCACTGCAGGATTTTACTCAAGATATTGTAAACTGATAATGGTGAATGTTTACTGAGAACAAAAAGTAAGGCTGAATACTGCAACTGAAGCCAGGTTTGAGGAGATACATTAGCCCTGTCATATGACATATCTGTGTGGAATTAGATACGTGAGGATGGCAGGTGAATTTCAAGTGCTCATCAGTTCAGTTCACTTCAGTCGCTCAGTCGTGTCCAACTCTTTGCGTCCCCATAAATCACAGCAAGCCAGGCCCCTTTGTACATCATCAACTCCCAAAGTTCCCTCAGACTCACGTGAATTGAGTCATTGATGCCATCCAGCCATCTCATCCTCTGTCACCTCCTCCCGTGCCCATCTCTCAGATTCTTTCAAGTAAGTCAAGTCTTCTCATGAGGTGGCCATAGTACTGGAGTTTCAGCCTTAGCATCATTCCTTCCAAAGAAATTCCAGGGCTCATCTCCTTCAAAATGGGCTGGTTGGATCTCCTTGCAGTCCCTTGGAGCCTTGCAGTCCCTCGGAGTCTCTCAAGAGTCAATGCTCATAAGAGACATGTAAAAATGCCCCTATTATCCCTGCAGAGTATCTGAATTTCTCCCCATCCTCGAGTATAGATGTCAGGATGGGGTTCTCGAGTATAGATATCAGAATGGGCTGAGTGATGTCAAAAATCACCTAGGACCACAATGAACTGGTGAAGTGACTTGCTCACTTCATAAAGCATACGGGTGTGGCAGCCTGGGAAGGGGTATTTATACGATTGCTCAGGGTCTCTGGACCAGACCACTGTGAGTTTTGAAAATGGCAAAAGACAGCTTCAAGTGGATCAAGGGCAAGGGTATTCAGAGCATTCAATAGCCTGAAGAAGGAAACTAGAAAAATGAGGCAAGCTACCTGAACACTAAAAAAGGAGGTGGGATGGAAGTTCTCCGGTAGGTGACCCAGCCTTCAGTGGTTTTCAAAGTGCTTTAAAACCACCCTGTTAGAAGAGAGTAGAATGATCCTCATTTGCACAGACACTTAAATACAGACTAGTTATCAAGGAGGTATTTTAGGCCAAATATTAAAAACTAGATAATTGTGAAATGTGAGAGACAACAGAATACAAGCCTGACCACTGTGGTTGTGAAGTCACGTTTGTAGGAGACACATATCCCTGACATGTGACACATCATTGTAGAATGAGTGGTGTGAAGATGGCTGGTGAGTTTCGAGGTCACTTCAGGGGCATAAAAATGACTTATCCCACAAACCTCGTGAGTTTCCACCTATCCTCCCCTAGTAATGTCAGCATGGGAAGTGGCCTGGGAAGTGACTTGCTGACATCATAAAGCATAAGGGTGTGGCCACCTGTGGAGGGGTCTATATCAGCATACTCAGGGCATCTAGAGCAGACCACTGCCAGTCTTCCAAATGGCAAAAGACCGAGCTAAGTATAGATCAAGGGCAAGTGTATTCAGTGCATTCTCACAGCCTGAAGACAGAGGTTTCTGACTGGAAACAAGAGAATTTAGGTGAGCTACGTGAACACTGAGAAAATGAGGTGGGGTGGAAGTTTTCTGGTAGGTGGCCCAGAATTAAATGGTCTTCAAGGTGCTTTAAGAGCACCTTGTGGGATTCCCTGGTGGCTCCTGCAATGCACGAGACCCAAGTTACGTCCCTAAATCTGGAAAATCCCCTGGAGGAGGAAATGGCAATCCACTCGGTTACTCTTGCCTGGTAAATTCCATGAGTGAAGGAGCCTCTGAGTTACAGTCTATGGGGTCACAAAGAGTCTGACACCACTTAGTGACTTTAGTTTCTTTCTTTCATGTTGTAGGAAGAAAATGGAATGATCCTCATTTCCACAGACATTTAAATGCAGACGAGTTATTATGGAGTGATTTTTGGCAAGTGATTCAAAAATAGATAGTGGTGAAAGGTGAGAGAATATAGAATGAAAGCCTGAATGCTGGATACTGAAGACAGCTTTGCAAGATACACACTACCCCTGCCATGTGACACATCAGTGCGGAGTTAAATAGATGAAGATGGCAGATGAGTTGCACAGGCTCATTAGGGCATCTTACATGCTTATTTTATCCAACCAAACTACGAGAGTTTCTCCGCATCTTCCCGTAGAGTTGCCAGGATGGGTATTTGTGATATCAAGGCTCTCCCAGGGCCATCATTTTCTGGGGAATTTACCTGCTGATGTCATAAATCATAAAGGTGTGGCCCCCTGGAGAGGTATACATCTATATATATATATACTTACATGTATATATATGTATATATGAATGCTCAGTGGCTCTGGAACAGACCACTGCAAATCTTGAAGAGGAGAACAGATATTTCCAAGTGGAGAAAGCACAAGTGTATACAGTGCAGTCTTACAGGCTGAAGACAGTGGTTTCAGGTAGAAACTAAAAAACAGGCAAGCTACATGAACACTGTGAAAAGGTAATGGGACGGAAGTTTCCCGTTAGGTGGCCCAGAATTAACTGGCTTTCAATGTGCTTTAAGACCACCTTGTCAGAGGAAAATGTAATCATCCTCATTTCCTCAGACACAAGCACATCCTAATTTTCAAGTAGGGATTTTAGGTAAGATATTAGAAACTAGATAGTGGGAAAATGTGAGAGAGAACAGAAGTAAAGCCTGAGTGCTGTGAATATGAAGCCATGTACAGAGGAAAAATCTCCTTCTGCCATGTGTCAAACAGTGTGGAGTCAGAGAGATGAAGATGGGAGGTAAGTTTAACGATCTCATAAGAGGCATGTCCCTTTTATCCCACCAAGCCATCTGAAATGATCAACACCCTCCCCTCGAGGTGTCAGGATGAGGCTTTGTGCTGTAAAGCCTAACCCAGAGCCACCATTAGTTGGATGAAATGACTTGCTGATGTCATTTAGAATGAGTGTGGTTCCTAGGGAGGGGCATTTATACGGGTGCTCAGGGGCTCTTGAGACGACCACTGCGAGTCTTCAAAATGGAAAAAGACAGCTCCAAGTGCAGCAAGGGCAGGCTTATTCAATGCATTTTCAGTGCCTGAAGACAGAAGTTTCTGCCTGGAAATGGGAAAACTGAGGAGAGCTAGGTGGACACAGAAAAGGTGATGGGATGGAAGTTTTCTGGTAGAATGCCCAGAATTAAATGGCCTTCAAAGTACTTTAAGAACATCTATTAAGAGGAAAGTGAAATGATCCTCCTTTGCACAGACACTTAAGCAGGGCTTCATTACCAGTAGGGATTTTAGGCAAGATATTAAAAATTGTATAATAGTGAAAGGTAAGAAATAAAAGAATGAAAGTCCGAACACTGTGGCTGTGAATCCATGTTTTCATGTGACACACTACCCTAGATGTGACACATTAGTGTGTATTTAGAAAGATGAGGATGGCAGGTGAGTTTCTTGGTTCATAAGGGGCGTGTCAGAGGTCTCTTATCCCACCAAACCAATGGAAATTTTCTTCATTGTCAGGAGCCATGTTAGGCATTACTGACAAAATGGAGGCACGGCCCCAGGCCCCCTCTCCTCATTCTGCGGGCACAAATCCTGGGATGAAGGAGTTAGGCCTTGCAATTTTGTCCTTTCCTCTCTTTGAGTTGACTGAAAAGGAATATTAAGGTGCTTATTGTTCTTGAGAGGATCATGAGAAGCCACAAAGCTTTCTGCAGCTGTGCTAACATTTGTTTAAGGACTTTTACAAAATAATGTTCCAGGATGAGCACATAGGCCATGGGAGAGATTGCTATCAGAAGTCTATTTGTGAGGAGAATGTTTATGGCAAAGGAGTTTACTGAGTTTATGGCTTAGAAATAGTTAAAATAGAAGTTAAAGATTTTAAAAACGTTCTTTAAGAACGTTGTAAAGGTAGCATATTTTATTATCGTTTATAGAAGTTAGGAATTTTTAAAGACATTATAGCAAGAAGCCTTTTGAAGAGATAGTGAGCTCAGGATATTAGGGGCAAACAGGATTTGAAAGATAAGTGGTAAACAGGAATGTAGCATGAGTTACAATGTAATCACAAGTTAACTTCAGGACACACTACAGGAGGTAGATAATAGAGGGAAAAGTTGATTCAGAGAGAATTGCTGAAGCAGGAACACTGAAGAGTGACAATGATTTATGGAGATAATAAATCTGTGTGAGGGGGAACTGAAAATGTCAAACATTTGACCTAATGTTTTTGTAAAAGTATAAAAGAGAATCTTAAACTTGAAATAAACAGGCAGTCCAAAAGAAAATTGAGAGGCTGTCTCATTTGCCGACATTGTTCACCATTTCAGGCTAAGTCCCTGGCTGCTAGGGTTAGAACCTCATCCTTTTCTATAGGTTAAGGATTGGACTGTGTAATGGTAAGTCTCACTCAGGGCCACAACAAATATAGGAAGTGACTTGTTGACTTCATAAAGCACAGGAGTGCTGCCCCCTCCCCTCTGGTAGGGTTATGTATAGGGGTGATGACGGTCTGTGGACCAAACCACTGTGGGTCTTCAAAATGGTAAAAAAAAAAAAAAAAAAACGTACAAGTGGAGCAAGGGCAAGTTTATTCGGTGCATTATCACAAGCTGAAGACAGAGGTTTCACTTGAAACTAGGAAACAGGCAATGCATGTGAACACTAAGGAAAGGAGTCAGGATGGAAGTTTCTGGTATGTGGTCCAGAATTAAATGGTCTTCAGGGTGCTTTAAACCACCTTCTAGGAGGAAGAGGAAATGATCCTCATCTCCGCAGACACTTAGAACAGCCTAATTATCAAGGTGGGATTTTAGACAAGATATTGAAAACTAGCTAATGGTGAAGATGAGTAAGAACAGAATGAAAGTCTGAACACCGTGGCTGTGAAGTCAAGTTTGAGGAGAAACACTAGCTATGTTGTGTGACATATCACTGTGGAATGAAAGAGATGAGAATGGCAGGTAATTTTCCATTTCTCATAGGGGCATGCAAAAATGCCTCTTTTATCCCTGCAGAGCAGCTGAATTTCTCCCCATTTTCCCCTAGAGGTGCCAGGATGGGTCTGTGTGATGTCAAGCCTCCCGCATGGCCACAAAGAACTGGCGAAGTGACTTGCTGACTTCATAAAGCATAAGGATATGGCCCGCTGGGAAGGGGCATATTTATGGGTACTCAGGGTCTCTGGAGGAGGCCACTGCAAATCTTCAAAATGGCAAAAGACAACTCCAAGTGGAGAAAGGGCAAGGATATTCAGAGCATTCTCACAGCCTGAAGACAGAGACTTCAGACTGGAAACTGGAAAAATAAGGCAAGCTACCTGAACACTGAGAACATGAGGTGGGATGAAAATTTTCTTGTAGTTAACCCAGGCTTCAGTGGTTTTCAAGGTGCTTTAAGACCACCCTGTCAGAGGAAAAGTGAAATGATCCTCATTTCCACAGACACTTAAATACAGCCTAATTATCAAGAAGGGACTTTATGCAAGATATTGAAAACTAGATAATAGTGAATGGTGAGAGAGAACAGAATGAAAGCTTGACTACTGTGACTGTGAAGGCAAGTTTGGAGAAGACAGAATATCCACGACATGTGATGCATCATTGTTGAATGAGTGGTGTGAAGATGGCAGGTGATTTTTGAGGTCACTTAGGGAGCATGCAAATGACTTTTTTATCACACAAACCATGTGAGTTTCCTTCTGTCCTCCCTTAGATGTGTCAGAATGGGGCAGTGTGATGTGAAGGCTCAGCCAGGGACATCACTGGCTGGGGAATTGACTTGCTGACATAATAAAGGATAAGGATGTGGCCGCATGGGGAGGGTTCTATATAAGCATGCTCAGGGGATATGGAGCAGACCACTGCCAGTCCCCGTAGGTAAAGGGCAAGTGTATTCGGTGCATCCCCCAATATGAAGACAGGGGTTTCAGATTGGAAACAAGAAAACTGAGGCGTGCTACATTAACACTGAGTAAATAAGGTGGGATGGGAGTTTTCTGGTAGGTAGCTCAGAATTAAATGGTCTTCAAGGTGCTTTAAGACCACCTTGTGGGATTCCCTGATGGCTCAGGTGGTAAAACATCTCTCTGCAATGCAGGAGACCTGGGTTAAATCCCTGGGTTGGGAAAATCCCCTGGAGAAGTCAATGGCAATCCACTCCAGTACTCTTGGCTGGAAAATTCTATGCATG
>SJYA01005141.1:3892-16278 GCA_006410615.1 Neotragus moschatus
TGGATCCGTCGTATATATAGTTGTATATATCTATGAGCAGTCAGGCATTGAGGGCGGATCGAAGAGCGCGTAAGCGTCATAACTGGAAGAGAAAGTGTGAGCTTATAGACCGCGCGCACATTTTCGCGCGTCATGACCGGCCCCGCTCTGCTGCTGAGGTAGAAGAGTATAGCAGTAGCCTCAGCGCCTCCCAGAAGCCTCCTGCGTCCAGACTTCATTTTCTCGGAGAAGGCGAGGCTGGGTGACCCGCGGGGCAGCGAATCGTGTGCGTCAGCCGCGGCCACGTTACGCGGAGGGCTGGGTTACACCAGCGTATAGGCACACACATATGATATATATTCCGCTTGAAGTACAGTGCGGACTGCTCCTCGTTGCGTAGCCAGCGGTGCGTGTGAGTTTGACAAGGACGCGGTGGCCCTGGCAGTGAATAGGGTGCTCTCCTGCGGACTGGACGCTTTAACTCGTGCTTGGGGGGGGTGATCACTCATGGACGCAACCATATGGAAACGTACGCCCAGGGGTTCAAGCACATGCACATGTCTGTGTCCTGGCACCAACCGCTCTACGACAACCCTTACTTTCCTCTGAAAACGCAACGTTTAGCTGCGTCAACCTGCTAAACGAGTACGAATGTCATGTATGTAATCCTCGCGCGGAACAGAGCACAGCACACGAGCTCGAAGCTCTGTGCTGAGACACCAAAACAGACACAGGACAGCAGGAGGGCGCGTAGACAGGCGCACCCCCCGGGAGCTGCATTTCTACTCGGACAACGGGGTAAGCCTAGGCGACAATGCACTGCCAGCGCAGACGGAGCAGTCCTTGAGTGGAGGTCACGGATCTGACAAGTGAAGCGCCACGTTCTTTATCAGCTCACGTGCAACTTATTGCGCAAACTCCCCCGGCCCCCCCGATGCTTCACCACTACAGGCTTGCCAGCTGGTCAGGCTCGCAGAGATCGTGTGTTCGGGTGTGCGTGCCACCTATACCGAATTGAGACGTTTCGCTCTGCGATCGACCGCGTACCGCGTGAGCTGTCAACGCAACGGGAACTGACGTCTCAGTCTTTTCTACAAGCCGAGGAAAAGGATTTCGCGCTCCGCTTTCTCTTTTTACAGAAGAGTTCCCTTGTAAGTGGGACACGCATGTGGGCTGGGCGGGCGAAGCTGCTGCAGTGCTCAAGCGGCTAAACTGCAGGGGATCGGTTCACGGTCGCAGCTCTAACACAGGACTACACACACGCAGGCTTCACCACGCCACCAGCAAAGCGCTACGCCCAGTCGCGCATGCAGACGTAAAGTCATCAAACATAGTCGTTAGCTAGAATGTCGACGCCGTTGCGTCGGAAACGACAGCCGTCAGAGACCTTGCTTTTATTTGACGCCGGACGCTCGTCGCAACAAAGCTATCGGTAGCGCCAGCGTTGCTGACTATGCCCCATCCCGCTGGACAATGCGCTTTGTCATGATGTAGTCGGCTTTTTCTTGACGGTTTCTCCCGCGCCTCGCTTACGGTAGGCTGCTTATGTGCTGAGGCCGACGCACTGCTATCATGTATTGGCAAATCTATCATATAGGGACACGTACGCACGCATCGTCACACTCATTGCGGGAGCAACTGTGTGTACAGGTTTGTCACAGCTGTAAAGGCGGAGTTGTGCATCAAAGCGGAGAATGCACCTTCAGCCAACAACTTAGATACTTACAAATTTCTAGCGTCACAACCCTCTTTGTGCGCGGCGTCTTCCGAAATGTCTTACAGCAGTGTATCGGTTGCGCCGCGGCCACCCCCCTCCGTGCAGTGAATGTGGGATAACTTAGTTGTTAGTCGGAGTCTCATTTTCGTCAGCGAGTGGCGCCTTCTGCTTGGGTACGCAGCTGTCCAATTGGTACTCAGCATCGCACCTATCTTTGGCGCATCGTCGCCAGATCCGTACAGCTATGTACCGGTCCCCCCAGCGTATCTGTGGTAACGTGGCAGCTGCGTCCGAGGGTCACTCTAGTAGGACAGCGGCGTCTGCTGCTTGGAGTTGCCTTGAGGCTGCCGGTGTAAGCGCCGGGCTCGCCAAGGGAATGTCTCTCTCCGCCAGGTCTATCCCCCAAGCGACTCGTAGTAACTCTTTCGTAGTTTACGTCCGCATCACCGCTTATAGTATTCTCGCTCAGAGAGCGCCCGTGGCTGTGGAGGCATGTAGCGCCACTGAGTCACCCGCGGACTCCCCTTTCGTGTCGTTCGGCGCACCCCGAAGCCAGACTTCCGCCAGACTAGAACCGCTGGCCGAAGCGTACCAAAGTGCACAGCACTCAGGTCGTGGGAACAGACGGGGTGAGTTGACGTCCGGCCTTGACTTATTCGAGTCATACTCTATCATATCGCGTGTGTAGCAGCCGTGCGGGCAAGGGGGATGAGGACAGATGGAATGGGGGGGAACAAGTTAGTAGAGTCAAGCCCCTTCACTGAACGGAATCAATAGGTTCAAATGTAGGAAGCCACCGCAGTGGTCTTGAGCACGTGCGCAACTAACAAATACAGAATGCCGTGATTTTACGTGTGGCCAGTCGATGGCGTTCATGCGGGTGCGAGGGTGGGAATGCATGGAATTGTCGGGAACAAGGCAGTAATGCCGGTCCTGTCCGCTTGATGGATCTTGCATGCCCGCGTGTAGAATGCTGCCACAGTGGCAGTAACCGCGCTGCGCATGTGACTGTGCTAAATTTTACATTTTTATATGCTCATTTAAGTGTCACCCCTTGACTTGCCAAGCGTCGTCCCCACCCCCCGGCTTGCGGCATAGCCCCCCCCCGGCAAAACAAATTTCTCCCCGTCACTTTACGCAATGCGCCAGGTAAGTACGCAGCCTGCCACAACTCTCTGTACAGGGAGAAACGCTGCGTTGCCATCTTCACGACGTTACGTTTTTTCAGAGCGGCACAACGCATGCAGTGTCGTCGCCCGGTGGTGACGAAGCCGTTCTACCGAGGCGCGCCCAACAGCACACCTGCGCAAGCAGGATTCGTGACGTTATCCAGGCGGCGCTTTCTAGAAAAACTCTTTGTTTTATCTGAGCCGTGATCCATCAAGCACTTCAGTGACTGGCACTCTATCGGCGGCGGCGTAGCCCCTTGGGGACGATAGAGGCTTGAAGCCTGTCAAGGGGGCCTACTAGCCTAATTACGTGCCTTTTGCTGGTCAAAACAATTTTTCTGAGACTTTTAATTTCTGGCCTTTGGGGTCTGCACAAGCAGCAATTTTTACGGACGAGAAGCCGTCGTGCACGTGTGCTCCACCGCCTCAGGCGTAGAAGATTTCGAAGGCCGCCTTTCTGTGAAACTCGCACCGATGAGAATTCTGCGCAACGCAGCGACACTCTGGGACGCTACGGGCTGCTATCCGCCTCGTGGAAGTTCCTATCTTTTTGGAACGCGCACGCGTCAGTGGTCGAAGAGTACTTCACCTTTGTTCCTACAGCCCTGCCTGTTGCCGACGTGTGCCGTCTGGTGGCTGGTGGCATTCACAGCCTCCCTCGAGAGAGCAGCTGTCCCAGTTTCTGCTGCTGTCGGAGAAATGAAGGACGCCACTTGTAGCGGCAAGGGAGACGAGGATGCGGAAACTCCACGTGGATTTCCGAGTAAAGGTCTTGTGGCAATGAAATTCGAGGTGTTCGGGAAAGTTCAGGGCGTGTATTTTCGAGCGCACACTCAAGATATAGCGCAGGCGCTGGGTCTTGTTGGCTACTGCATGAACACACGCAACGGCACGGTTATGGGCGAGGTGCAGGGGGAGACGAAAGATGTGCAGAGAATGTTGGAGTGGCTACGAAAAACAGGTAGCCCAAGCAGCAGAATCAAGGAATGTCGAATTTTGGACTTGTGCGTCATCGAAAAGTGCACGTACAATTCTTTCAGCATAAGGCGGTGAGCCTTTTCGCGGGGAATTGTCGTCATCAGAGGAAGCTGCCCCGATGAGGCCTATATGTCGCAGACAAATACATGCCGGAAGTTAAGAGAACAGCTTCGCACTTGTTACCAGACGCTTACAGATACGACAGGTGCCTCCTGACGAGTCCGCGACTGTACATGACTCGCGCCAAGTGTACCCGTCTCAGCCATCACATACGCCGTCTTGTGACTTTCCCAGTGACGTGGTTCTGAAACCGTTCTATAACTCTGGTGAGATTTACATTCGCGGCCTCAGCGCAGGCTCCTCGGGGTTTGCGCAGGGATTTACGGCAAAGCGCAAGATATGCGACTGCTAAAACAGACAAATCAAAATGTGAGAAACGCTAGATAGTACTGGGCAGCGCTCAGGCTGACCATCACTCGGGAGATATGAGTGGCAGAGCCTCGAGGAGAAAATAATTTCACGACGCACATTCTCCCTGCTGGCGGCGCCACGCAACTGCCCGACGGTCTGAAGGGAGTACTCTGCGCGCTCCGCACTGATTTTTGGAGGGCCGTAGCTGGTACTCCACCCTGACACAGCAGCAGGCAGAAAGTGAGCTGGCGTAAGGAGGCTGCGTGATAGTCAGCGCCGTTCCGAGTAGCGTGAAGAAGCCGAATTTTGCACATCTGCAGTACGAGAAACGCATTTCATACTCCCTCTGTGCGCTCTGCCTGAGTCGCCGGGCCCAACGTACCAAGGTGAACCCTGCATTTATGCAGCTACAACAGTGCAGCAAGTGCTGTGTGGGTACTATCGCCTCAGTCTACGGTCACAGCTGCTTCCCGTGTGAGATGTCGCTGGAGAGATCAGGTAGCGTGCAGACACCCTGCAACAGATACCGGTGGGCAGCTTCATAGCAGACCCGTCCAGGCATGAGGACCTACGCCTCCTCCTGGTTTACGTGCTTCTGTGTGTCGGTGTGCGAACACGCGTAGAAGTACGTCCTGGGCTGTGATCTCCCTCAGGGTGTATATACAGCACACGGTTTACGCTAAGAGGAAGCTTCACCATACTGTAGATACTGTCACAGGATCATTGGCGCGCTTATCACCCCGGCGTCGGAGAGGCGCGGCGCTATTTACACGCGACCGCCTCCTGTATTAAAGCGAGTACCATACACAAGGTTTTTCACTTTCGCCGAAGTGCCTCAACATCACGCGGCGTGCAGCACACACTGACCTTTGCACTGTTTTGCACAAGCTAAGCGCTTGTGCACTGACCGTCGGAAATACACTCCACGCAAGGTGACAAGGTCACACACCGGTGCGGTGATTCGGGCGTACGCACGTAGTATACAGTACATACATTCTGAGATCGAGATGGTCACGGACGTTCAAACTAGTTCCCTGAAAAGCTGCGCATGCTGGCAAACCTTCAAAGTTTCTTCAACGTCGCACGCGAGTGCCGCGGTTGAAGTAAACGTAGCGGCTGACCGGGAGCGTATAGATTTGTGCTACAGCCAACAAGGTCATTGCCTGGGCGTGAGTGGAATCCGGTACCCATTCCCCCTGTCAAGCCTCCCATTCTACGCGAGCGCAGAAGGTTCACGGTCAGAGAAAGCGCGCTTCACCTACACTACGGTGGCTACGTCGGCTTGCTCGTGCGAGACTCCCGCCACAGTCGGAAAGCTGCAACCACATCCGGTCTACACCTGGGGCGTGGTGGTGCGCTTCACTACAAAGCTGAAGCACGCATGTCCTGCAAAACACATAACCGCGTCCCAGCTTGAGCGCGCTTGACCTGCGGTTCATGCCTCCTCCTTTTCAACAACCACATCCTGTACACAACTTCCTCGTTAGTCGTCGCCCATCTCAGTTCTCACTTTCTCTTCGCTCTCGGGCGGCGACATCCAGTTTCCAACCCGTCGCACGCCTCTGCCTGTGGTTTCCCATACTTTCGCGGGGACTTTTCTGACACTTTCCCCAGCCTGTACGGCTGCTTCCCGAGCCTTGCGAGCCGCTTCCCGTGCTGCAGCCGCCAGAGCAGCTGATTTTGCGCGCAATTCGGCGTACGCCCTGCCACTTACTACTTTTGCCTTCTCGCGTGCCGGCCGTGTCCTCTCCTCGGCACTCTTGGCTAGAGCTTCCCCTTTACGCTTAGCCCTCGCATACGCAAGCACCGCCTCATTGCTCACGCTACGCAGGAGATGCGTGAGGGCTTTCCATACTTTGAACTCCTCTTCGGCTTTAGCGTCGCGTACGGGGAGACTCGGCAGTTCGGCGACGGCCTCCGCCGGAGACTCCCCCGAAGAGCCGAGAAGCGCTTCCGAGTTTAGATAGAGACACGCGGCCAGAAGGAGAAAGCATGGGAGACACAGGAATCTCTTTCTCACACGACTACTTGCGCCAGAATGCGTGTGGCATCCCGGAGATGGCCGTCTAGTGGCAGTAATATGTGCGGAGTGAGAAGGGGGGAACGACGACGGCCGGCGGAGCCGCCGACAATGAACGTCTTCGGGACCGTGCATTGTAAGCCACGTCACCCGCAGCTGCCGGCGCAACGTTTAGAGAGTGCGCCGTCTCTGAGGGGAAAAAACCGCAGCTAGCTGGCTAGGTCTGGAGGTATATGCAGGACGGAACCGTGCTACGTCAACAGGAAATACTATCACTGGATAGATTAATACTGCGGCCGACGCATGTCGCGTCGTTGACATACCGGCTATAGGGTCTCTCCTGCACACCGATACGGTATAGCGGGAACAGTCAGCCTCTTCAGACACAGCACCTAGCGTCAGAGTATGCTACTAGGGCGGAGGGGTGGGGAGCGACTCAAGGTGGCCGGCGCAGCGGCGGACGCGGGCATAGCGCAGCTTGTGGGTGAGGCAGCTGTTGGATAACACCTGTTCAGAAGATCTTCTCAGCCGCTGCTGTTAGTTCACGTAGCTAATTTAAGCGTAGGAGGAGGCTGCCAAAGCCTATGTCAGGTGAACATCCGGCGCTTATTGACCGTGGGCGCAGGGAGGCTACAGGCGCGTGCCCTGCGGAGATATCTAGCCAGCGCCGCACTACCATGCCTCCCGAGCATGATTAGAGAAAGCAGCCAGCTGCTGAGGCAGTGCGGCATTCTTGCAAGTCCCCATCCTTATATGAGGTTCTTGTAAAGTGGGAGTAAGAACTGGACGAGGCAGATTGCAAAGGGATCCACGAGGACGGCCAAGGCTGCGACCCGACCGCACTGTATAGCACTCTCCCGACGACTGCCCAGGCCACGCCGAGGTACATCTGCGGAACAAAAGCTACGGCATCCACTCGATATGTGCAGCAGCACAGGAACTCAGTTTTATTGAAATACTGCTTCTATCTATATTGGTGACGCAATCAGTACGGGTAGGCACTGCTTGTACAACCAGATGCAGCTAGAATTGCATATAAGCCTTCACTGAACTGTAAGTTTGTGTACGTGGCAGACGAGGAGCCGCTGCAGCTACCTTGAGTTCACAGCGGCAGAATAGTTACAAATGCAAGACATACCGGCCGCTTCGCACCACATTGACAACGCTAACTCGCTTTGACCCTATCAGCCCCGCAGCCCTCGGAAGGTGACCTTTGATATTCTTCTGTATATGGTGTCGTCCCGATGTCGTCCACGACCTTACCGACTCGTCACTTTAGAATACAAGGGGACGTAACGTGCGCCAACAGAAGGGGAGATAACGTACATCCTGGACGCCGCAGATCGCATCGGGTGCAGCACCTGGAAGACACCATACAGGCAGAGCTCTAAAGTGCTGCAGCGCACTCTGGTGCTACTGCGTTAGCAGAGGCGGGTGTCTGTCCCCGTTAGCAGCTCCGGGCCCGCCAGTAAAGAAGCGAAATGTGCTTAGTGACGTGCGTCCTGCATACGCATCGAACTCAGGTGAGTGTATACACGTGTTGGCGCTCGCTAGTATGCGCTCTGTCGCAGCTAGTAGCCCCGGGAGGGCCAGCAGAAAAGTGAAATCTTCTCACGCCCTACCTGCACGCTGAGTTTACCTGTATCAGCGCTATTACTAATGTACGCCTGATTTCAGCTAGAAGCCCGACCGTCGCCAGTCAAGAAGTTACACCCCGTCGGGCCTCACGTGCACTCTGAGCCAAGCTGAGCGTATACACCGGTATACGCCTTGTCCCACTTACCAGCCCTGGGATCCCCAGTAAAGAAGCAGGCTCTTCCGCCGCGTTACTCCCTAAGTACACGTTGAGCCCTGATGAGAGTATGCACATCGGGCGTTCACTGGCGTATGCCTCGGGCGCAGCTAGAAGCTCCGCGACCACCGGTGAAGTAGTAAGATTTACTCGCGCCTTCCGTTCAAGATGCACGTTCTGCCCAAGCGAGCGTACACACATTCGCGCGTTTACTAGTGTGCGCGTGCAAGACCATGTACAGAGGATTTGTGTACGTTCTTACGCGGTAGTAATCGTAGGGACTCGCATTATTTTTTCTTTGTAGTCTTGAAGGCGACACCAGGCGCGCGTGGCACACACACGCGCGACTCAGTGGCCGTTCGTGGATGCGCAGCCCCGGTAAGGAGGCTTTGCAGGAATGCTGTCTGCTTCGAGATGTATGGCTGGACACGTATGACGCGGAGTCAGGGACCGTAGGTGGGTTGCACGAGCTTTGCTGCGACTTGACCAAGATTCGGTCTTACTACGCTTTTATTGTGGCGCACACACTCATTTTCACAAGACGAACGTCCGCCGGTGGTTTATTCCGCGTCGTGCGGCAGGCGGACTCGCGGGATATTTTACGAACAACGTAGCACACCATTCGGTGACCTTCGGCGCAGCTTGTAACTAGTGCAGTATGTTGATCGTCCTGTATAGCGAAGCTTGTCGCCCCCCAAAATAGTGACTGGAGATACAGGGCAAGCTGTGAAAGCGTGGGCAGTTGTGGGTGGATCAGAGCAACCGCCTATCCACTTCTCATCCTTCCTCCGGTATATTGCTGCTGCGTCGACCCACTTCGTTGTGTCATGGTGTCGGGACTCATGCAGCGCCTCAGCGGACTTCGAGGACAACAAAGGACGCTTCCCGAGCGGTCCCAATGAAAAAAGTTGTGTCTGCGCATGTCCTCCATACGGTGACACCCAGGCATCTCGGTAGCGGTACCCGCGTGTTCGCGTTTATCACAGTGTGAAGTCGTCACTTAGACGCTTTGTGTTTATGTTGTCCTGGCCACCACGTTTTCGCCCAGGAACGCAGGCATTCAGGAAAGCTCGACACGCGTCTCCATCCTGGCAGCACAGCTGATCCATTCACGAATTAACGCGCCACGACGAGGCTGCCGATAAGTTCTTGGCCGGAGAAGTAATGATCTAACACTTATGTCGCACCGTCCATCAAAGGGAGTGCCGCGACCAATTAAAGCTGGCGCGGAGCCGCTCGGCAGCGGAAAGGCATTTCTCACTGTGCATACGGGCCCTGTGACGATGAAGGCGCACACTCGCGCCCGGGAGTGTAGGTGTACAAGCGGGAATGTGAAGAACTACCGGTGAACGGGAGGCATCTGCAAAATGGTAGACGTCTGTCACTGGTCGTGGTCCGACGTAGACACCCAGCGTCTGCACCAACGTTCCGTATTCGATGGTGGCCGCTTGCTGTATCGTGATGTGCGCTCCTGACTGTCTAGCTGATAAACAGCGGATGACAAACATCGACGTGCCTTGCTGTTTTTAGCCTTTGGAAACGTGTATATACCGCGTACTGCTCATTTATGGAAGGTTAAGACTCAGCCACTTGCTTCGGCGTAGCACGCGCACGGAAGAAGTGCTCGACTGCGGACGGAGGCGGCTGCACGGCAAGAGTTTCGCACGATTTCTCGCGGTGGGGTGTGCACGCCCCTTGTTCCTGACTACACTACTGGACCACGGCGCGCGGCGTTTGCACCCTCTGGATCTCATATTATGGAATAAGCGACATGGCGCGGCGTACCGCTGTGGGCGCCAGGTCCACGACACGTGCTACAAGGGCGGACCCGCACGTATCCTTACGAGTGTAAAGGCCTGGTATGCAGCGTTTCGAACGTGGCATGGGTGTAAGAGTGATATCAAAAGCGAGGCGAAGTCTACGCCTTTGCAAAGCGCGGATCAGATTCACAACAAGCTGCCGGCGACAGCACCCACAACACTCTGCACTGGCTAGACACCAGCAAATACCGATTTTCGTCCTTCCAGCAGAAGAGTAGCGACTTTAAGAAAAGGTCTAAAAAGGTTGTATCTCGAGCGATGCGGAGCTTATGCATATCTTCTATCGTGGTAGGTTCTACCACCGGTGGGAAGTCACCCGCAGACGTGCAGCAAGACTAGACAGCATGGTGCTGCGCGCCCCCTTGAGGTAGTTGCGCGTCGCAGACGCGCGTATGTGTCCAGTGTCACCGTCATAAAGTCAATTTACACTTCCTCAAAATATTCGTTAGCTCGCACATGCAATACTGACGCATCCGACGAGGGCTAGCTGGCTGGAGGCAGACTAGAAGGGAGCGGCAGCCCGACGGCGTCGATGCACGACCGGAGGACGAATCTGGCGTGCTGGTGTTACCCCGGAAGCGTACCTGGAAAGTTTCAGTAGCAGAGCGATGCGCACTACTGCAGGACCGGTGGAGTTTTCTGTGTCCCTCTGCAAAGGACAGGGAGTACAACGCAGTAACGCTCTGGAGGGTCCACCACCATGAAACTGAACCCGGAACGCACCTTCTCTCGGGCTCCCGGAGAGGTTGTCCATTGCATGTGAATTCACGCGTTGGGTAGACAGGGCAGATTCTTCGTATCTAAGGTTTGTACAGTGGCGGCAGGCAGAGGTACCGCGCGGAATGACCGCGTCCACGAACTCCGCCACTTTGACACGCTGCACGCCTGCGGAACTCTTGCCGAGTCCCCGGCGCAGCACACAAGAACGTCCTCCCGACGTCGCCGCCGGCACCTCCAGACGGCCGAGGCTGCAGAAGGTTTCATAAGTATGTATTCTCCCTATACGCAAGATGATGAGGAGCGGCGCGAAATGGACTGTCCTTGCCGTGTTCTCACCTTCCATGCTACTCGCGCAGTGGAGCTGCCTCTGGCTTGTCTACTGTGATGGGCTGCACCTGGCTACGCGCTCAGGAGGCGCAAACCTGAGCGTAGGACAGCCACACTATGAATCTGAACCTCAGTGCACCGATTCAATTGTCCAGTATGGCTTCACAGTGCGTGAATTGCGCGCAGTGGCTAGCGGCACCCTGAAGGGGGGACAGTCCGGCGTCGCGGAGCGTGTGCTTCTTGTAGGGCAGAAGGTTTTCAACTGCATTGTCGAACGTGCGCAGAGAATCCGGATTCCTGCAGACGGCCGGCACGATGAGCGCGCAAACTCAAGCGCATCTACGACCTGTTCTGATGACGAGTTCCGCGCATTTAGTATAAGACGCCTGTTCCTGCCCGGGTTGGAAGAAGTGTATCAGCTCCAGTTTTACTGCAAAAGACGACAAGGAGGCGCCGTTACTGTCGTGACATGTGCACCGCATCCCGACACATTACCCGGATTACTGGCGCTAGAGATGGACTTTGAGGTGCTTCCTCGAGAGGTGGCGAAGAAAAGATCTGCTTGGTGCCGTATCTCGCACAACGCTGTATCGCTACGTATTTTTCCCCTCCTTGAGGCAGCGGCGGGCTTGTGCACGGCATTTGGATACAGCGCGCAGCTTATGTGCAATGAGCAATATGCGTTGCTGGAGTGGATTCCGTGGCTACAGCACGTCGGCCCGGGTTCGCTCGGGTTTATACCGCAGCCCGCGCGCTACGTCCCATCCCGTCGATCGTTTATTTTTGCTGGCGTGAAACCAACCTCAGACAAGCCTTCTGAGCGACGTACGGACAGAGGCGCTGCATATTTTGAGCCACGCCACTTAGAAGGTTTTGACTCTTGGTTCGGAGTCGGCGTCGATCGCTATTTCTTTGAGGAGGCGGTGCAAAATGTGGTGAAGGCCGTGCACGCAGCTGTTATGACGGACGGCCAAAGTACCGTAGGAGACGACTGCGTCGTACGCATCGCAGCGCCTCACGGGCACGAAGACTTCTTCCGGAATATCGGCGATGGCGCCTGTAAACCTGATAGTCCCTTCCTAACGTGTGTGCAGGCTGTGGCCGCCGCAGGTAATACGTACGCTCTGTGTATGCTGCTGAGCGAGATCAAAAATCTTTTCCCGGATGTGCACCCGAGCAGTGCGCGTATGGTGCGCATCCTCAGCGAACCGCGTGCGTGGCGGTCCTTGCATGCGCTAATAGGTCCTGGGACAGCTCGTTTCTTCGATGCGGAAACGCGAGCGGATGACAAAGAAGGGACGGTAGCCGAAGTCTCGTCTCTTTCAAGCTACGAGGAAGACGCGGACCTCCGCGAAAGCTCGGTAATGGCGGCATCTGAGCTATTCCGGTTTGCCATTTGGTATATCGACATATTCCCATCTAGGCGATACTGGGACAGTGTGAATCTCGGCTG
>SJYA01005142.1:0-45698 GCA_006410615.1 Neotragus moschatus
TTTTTCATCTCAGGTGTACATGAGTTCCCAATCTTGAACCACCCCCCCACCTCCCACTCCACATCAACTCTCTGGATCATCCCCGTGCACCAGTCCCAAGCATCCTGCATCCTGAACTGAATATAGACCGATGCTTCGTTTCCCACACGACAGCACACATGTTTCAGTGCTATTCTCCCAAACCTTCCCCCCCCTCCCTCTCCCTCAAAGTCCAAAAGTCCATTCCATGCATCTGTGTCTCTTTTGCTGTCTTGTATACAGGGTTATCATCACCATGTTTCTAGATTCCATAAATATGAGTTAGTATACTGTATTGGTGCTTTTCTTTCTGGCTTACTTCACTCTGTATAATTGGTTCCAGTTTCATCCATCTCATTAGAATTGATTCAAATGTATTCTTTTTAATGGCTGAGTAATACTCCATCGTGTATATGTACCACAGCTTTCTTATCCATTTCCTTTTGTGTTTTTAATAAAATAATATTGATATGGGCACATGCTGGTGATTTTTTTCACAACCAACATGAGTAGTACTCTGTAGAAAAAGAGAAAGTGATATAAAAGGAAAGAAGGGCCACTTGAGAATATTTGAGGAAATTAATGGAATTTTCTCATATTTCACATTTGGAAAATGTTTAACTTTGATTTTCTATCATTCTGTTGAAGAAAAAGTATGTGTTGCCTTTTTATTGTGGGTGATTGCTATATCAAAAGGAATTTCTTGAAAACATTGAATACAGTGGGCAAATTGGAGGAAAGGGTGTTTTTTTTAACATTTATAATATATTAATAACATATTCTTTGATGATACATATGCAGAGTTGGATGTATTAGAGATGAAGGACATACTCTATAATATTAATGGTTTTAAAGCATAATAATGTGAGAAGGACTATTAAGCTTCTAGGGCATGGATTACTAGTACCTTAATACTTGTCCTGTATGGTAAAGCCTCCCAGCTTGCCTTTTTAAACTTGAAAAGGCATATGTTAATAGACTGCTAAAACAATGCTGGAAACATAATTGTTACGTTAAAAGAAATGATAACATTCTAAAATTTACCTCTTATGATCAATTTATCCTGTGCAACAGGTAATCAGTTATTACATCTTCTTGAATTTTCATTTATATTCAAATGAATTCATTCTTGAAATACAGGCTTTCAGTGATAGCTAATATAAATACATAGATACAAAAATGATAAGAAAATAGCATACTGTTTTGCTTCATGCTTCTTTCATATAGTGCATAATTAGCAAGCACTGTTAAAGAAATACCTACTTCTGAGGAAAACTATATTAAATCTAAAGCTCTGATTTCATTTAGCAGATGATACACTGATTGAAAAATGAAGAAACTCTCTCACAACCAATATTGGGTTTGTGTATATGTGTGAAAAATGTTTCAAGAAGCAGTCTCCACTGCAATAAATTTGAGGTGATCATTCTTTTACATCTGTTGATATAGGAATTAATCAGTGAAAGAGATAGGTATCATTAAGAGTTTAACATTTAGCTCTTTATGTTTATAAAACAGTTTCATCTAAATAAGGTGTATAATCTGTATCTGCATGTGTGTGTTTTAAGTTGCTTCAGTTGTGTCCAGCTCTTTTTGGACGATAGCCTGGGGCCTGCCAGGCTCCTCTGTCCATAGGATTCTCCAGACAAGAGTACTGGAGTGGATAGCTATTCCCTTCTCCAGGGATTCTTCCTGACCCAGGGATAGAACCTAGGTTTCCTGCATTACAGCAGATTCTTTATTGTCTGAGCCACCAGGGAAGCCCAGTCTGTATCTAACTTTCCCTAAATAAGGTTCATAGAAAGTGGTATTTTCACATGTTGTCTTTTATGCACTGAAATCTTGATTTTGCTGAAGAATCAAGTGAGAGTATCACAGACCCAGCTCCTCAGTCGTTCCTCTCATTTGGCCATTTGCCTTATCTGTACTGGTTAGTGGGCCTTCTCATATAAACAGGTCATAATTTCCTAGCTAAGTAATCGCACACTTTCAAGAGAAGGTTATTGTGAGATTCCCAGAAGTCCTAAGAATCTAATGATAAATAAGATTTTATAATTTTTTTAAGATTTTTGCAGGACATGTGCCCTTCATATGAAAAAGCCCAAGGAAAATAGATTTTTTTGAAAAGAAGGAATAAGTACACGTTTTTTAAAGAAGAAATGAGTACAATTGGCAAATGTTATTATACTTACAAATATCTGAGTCTTTTGTTATAAATCTGAAGTGTTGTTATCTTCTGTGTTTGATATCTGAAAGAAGTAGTGGTTTCTAAAACTAGGGAGTACAGTTAAAGTGGATCTTTTGAACTGAAGAACATATGGTCTGATAGGTGCATATTTGTATCTTTTAAAGTCAGAGTAAGAAAAGTTCTAAATTACTCGTGCTAACATATTACCACTGGCGTATTAACTCTGAGTCTTTATTAATCTCAGTTATCTTTTATGAATGACTCATTTGTGACTTTGTAATCAGTGTTTCAAAATTGTGTATAATTAGCATTTTTAGTGGGCACCCCATTCCAGTACTCTTGCCTGGAAAATCCTATGGATGGAGGAGCCTGGTGGGCTGCAGTCCATGGGATCGATAAGAGTCGGACACGACTGAGCAACTTCAACTTTCACTTTTCACTTTCATGCATTGGAGAAGGAAATGGCAACCCACTCCAGTGTTCTTGCCTGGAGAATCCCAGGGACGGGGGAGCCTGGTGGGCTGCCGTCTATGGGGTCGCACAGAGTCGGACACGACTGAAGCGACTTAGCAGCGGCAGCAGCAGTCAGTGTTTCAAAATTGTGTATAATTAGCATTTTTAGTGATCAGTTTCTAGAAATTCTCACATAAAAGTTTTAAATGTGACTCAGATTATTGGCCTGCGTTCTGTTGTTTAGTCTGATAATCTTTTTGCAGGTTGTGAAAATGGAAAGTCAAAACATCTCTCTCCCACTCTTGACTTTTACTCAATTACCACTTTCAGGAAAGCCAGTGTTACTTACTTCCTATTGTTACTGAGAGTTATGATGTGGGTTTTGTTTTGTTTTCTTGTGGAATCCATCAGTAAATTTTCAGAGCTCAAAGTACATTAAAATTGGGTGTCTAGGAACTTCTTTGCAGTAGGTGAGATGTCAAAGAACAGAATTAATGTAAGTTTTGGGGGTGTACATTTGAAAAGTTTTAGCAGTGCCATAGAGAAATGGCAGAGGTCAGCCTAGAATGGTATAGAGAAACAGTGAGATCACAGCCTTTCTCATTGCACCCTATTATAGTCCATCATAGAAGTCTGTAGTATCGTTTACCACTGTGGCTAGATCTGAAACTAAGCTTACGACTAGTATTAGTTACCACATTTTTCTATTGATGCTATCTAAAAAAGGTTATATACTTTAAATTTCTGCTATTTTCAGAAAATATCAGTTGTTAGGTGTTTAACAAGAATGTCTTATAAACTTTTTATGTCTTGAGTAATAACATAGTTTTTACTCTAAAAACTTAAGTCTTGAGTCTGTGGTTGATATCTGGAGGAATGTACCTATCTATATTGATTGTTGGAAAAGTCTTAGATATGTTTGTTCACCTGGTTATTTCCCTGCCAAGGAACTTCTTCTGTCCTTGAGAAGGAAAAAAAAGATTGAGCTTAGTACATTATAGAGTGATTTTTTGAGCATTGTCTTTTCACCAGCCTTGTTTTGGCTTCTGTAGGTATAATTTCTTTTTTAGTGACATGGACCCTTTTAAATTTAGAATTGGATTTGACTATTTCATCTCAGGTTATCTGCCCAGGAACCGTAATGATTTATGACAGTCTGTAGTAGTGCCGCCTATTATGGTAGTCTCTGGCCACATGGGCTTTTAAAATGTAAATTAACTAGTTTCCTGTGGTCAATAGCTACATGTGGCTAGTGGCTACTGCACTGAGCAATGAAGATAGAATATCTCCATCACTGCAGAAAGGTCTGTTGTGTAGTTTGGGCTGTAGTATATATAATTCAGATCTGTTAGCCTGGGCTGCTTAAAATTACTCTCATCCCCACCTTGACCTACTTCTTGATTTATAAGGTTTTGTGGTTTTATTAAACTTCATAATTTAAACTCAAATTTACCTAGTAGGATATTAACTATGATGTTCTTTAATATATATTTAAATTAATTTTTATTGGAGTATAGGTGACTTACAGTGTTGTTAGTTTTTTATATATTTTTAAAATTATTTTTCTACAGTTAGCTCTTGGATTCTATATTTATGTTGATTTTTTTTCTTGTTAGAACACGTATGTGTGAAAAATATGCTTTGTTCAGTTTTTCTCAGGAATGACAAACATATACTATTTGTGGTCCCATGTGTTTCAGGAAGCAAGAAGTTACTATGAGCAGACTGGAGTTGGTCCACTGCCTGTTGTCCTGTTCAATGGAGTGCCCTTGGAAAAGGAGCAGCTAGACCCTGATGAATTGGAAACCATTACAATGCACAAAATCCTAGAGACCACAACTTTCTTTCAAAGAGCAGTGTACTTGGTAAGTAGTGTTTCAGGTAGATTTTGAAAGAGAATGGTTTGCTTACATTTTGTATTAGGCAGTAAAATTCTTTAAGTATCACTGTTTTCTATATCACTCTCAACTGATCTGTAGATTCCCGGCAAATTCTGGGAGTGGAAATATTCATGAGATTTCTGTACATTGTTTTTGAAATAACTAATGTTATTGGCTTTAAGATTAAATTTTATACTAAAAATTCTTAAGAACTTAGCCATTCTTAGAAACATTTATTCTACTTCTAAGGAATTTTGACATAGAGAAATTCAAATATGCCGTATGTGTCTGTGTGTGTAGTTATTGTTGACATATAACTTACGTGCCATAAAAGTCAACCTTTTAAGGTGGACATGCGGTAGGTTTTAGTATATACACAGAATTATGCAGCTATCACCTTTATCTAATTTCAGAGCATTATTACCCCTAGAATAAACCTGACACCCAGTAGCAATTGCTTCCCATTATCCCCTACCCGACCCCCTGGCAACCATCAATCTGTTTTCAGTCTGTGTGGACTTGCCTGTTTGGATAGTTTATATATAGGGATTCATATAGTATATGGTCTTTTGTGATTGATTTCTGTTACTTAGCATAATGTTTTCAAGATTTATCCTTGTTGGAGTATATGTCAATCCTTATTCCTTTTTATCACCAAATCCTAGTTCCTCCCGTGGACAGACCACGTTTTGTTTGTGCACTCATTAGTTGATGCGTATTTGGGTTATTGGCACTTTGAGGCTACTGTGAATAATCCTGCTGCTGTAAGCGATCACGTAAAAGTTTTACTTAGACATGTTCTTAGTTGTCTTGGGTATATACCTAGGAGTGGAATTGTGTGCCCATTTAGTTCTATTTTTAACAGTAATTCTGTTTTTAAGAGAGCTGCCAAAGCAGCTGCACACTTAAACATGTATACAGGTTCCATTTTCTATAATTGGTATTATCCGTCTCTTTGGTTATAGGCTGGTGGGTGTGTTGTGATATCTCATGGTGGTTTTGATCTGCATTATTCAAACATGAATGATGTTGAGTGTTGTTTCCTGTGCTTATTCACCAGTTATTTCCTCTTTGGAGAAATGTCTGTTCAGATTATTTGCCTGTTTTTAATTGGGTTACTTGTTTTATTAATGTTGAGTTATAAGAGTTATTTATGTATTCTGGATATGAATTACTTATTATTATATGTATATAATTGTCAAATATACTCTCTCATTTTCTGGTTTGTCTTTTTACTTTCTTGGTAGTGTAGGTTTACTTTTTTTGTTGTTGCTTATACTATGTGTATCATATGTAAGAAACCTTTACTTAATCCTAGGTAATGAAGATTTCTGTGTTTTCTGCTGAGTATTTTATAGTTATTTCTCTTAATGTTTAGTTCTTTGATCCATCCTCAGTTAATTTTTGTATGTGGAGTGAGGTAGAAGTCTCTCTCTTTTTCCATGTCCAATTTGAGACATGCAGCTGGATATCTTTTTAACTGTTCAGTTAGCTGCCCCAGTACCATTTTTGAAAAGAATAGCCTTTCACTGTTAAATTGTCATGGTACCCTTGTCAAAAATAAATTGCCCACTAATGTATAGGTCTATTTTTAGACCGTCTGTTGTTTCAATTAACCTACTTTTCGTATGTAAGTACCTCACAGTCTTGATTATTGTCATAATCAACTTTGAGTTCTCCAACTTAGTGTTTTTCTGTTTTTAAGAATGTTTGGCTCTTTTGTGAATATTAAATGTATAAACATATGAATGTGAAATATATAAATGTATACTGAAGCAGTCACTATGATAGCAAAGAATGAGAAATAATTTAAATATCCAACAATATGGTGGAACACAATGCAGCCATTAAAAAGACGTTAACTAAGACCTTCTAAAGACATGTCTACAACATGTTGCCATGGATCAGCAGATGGATTATATAAGGTAGTGTGGCTAGGCTGATCTTATTCCTGTGGATATGTGAATGTGTCTGAGTAGGTGACATAAGTTGTGTGTGTGTGTGTGTGTGTGTGTGTGTTAGGCTGGAAATGTGCTTAGTCACTCAGTCATGTCCAACTCTTTGTGACCCTGTGGACTGTAGCCTGTCAGGCTCCTCTGTCCATGGGGATTCTGCAGGCAAGAATACTCGAGTGGGTTGTAGTGCTCTCCTCCAGGGGATCTTCCCAGCCCAGGGATTGAACCCAGGTCTCCCGCATTACAGCAGATTCTTTACCATCTGAGCCACCAGGGAAGCCCAGGCTGGAAATAAATAACTCAGATGAGGAGCTTTTTCATGGACAGCATGGTGAGATCATGGATGATTGTCTTTCTTTGAACTCTTCTGTATTTATCATATTTTCATCAAGGAATATGTACTATGGTGCTAATTTGAAGTAAAGAAGTTTTTTAAAAAGCCTTAGCCTGTTTACCACCTGACAGGAAAACTGCTCAAGCACAGAGAAAAACAATTGCTTTACAGTTTTAAGATTGAAATTATATTAAAAAAATCATATTTGAGTTCAAAGTGAGCTTCAGACAAGATAATTATGTGCCCACTTCCCTAGTGGCTCAGACAGTAAATGTGCCTGCGTACAATGCAGGAGACGTGCATTCGATCCCTGTGTCAGGAAGATCCCCTGGAGAAAGAAATGGCAATATACTCCAGTACTCTTGCCTGGAAAATCCCATGGACAGAGGAGCCTGGTTCGCTACAGTCCATGGGGTCGCAAAGGGTCAGACACAGCTGAGTGGCTTCATTACACTTGTGGTTTTAAAACTCACTGTGTAGTTTTGAATAAACATTATAAATTTCAACTCACTATTTGCTAAAATGAATATTTTTAGAAAGGAACTTTTCCAAATCACATTGATTTACATGAACACCTTTGGTTTTCAATCTACTCTTTTCACTGGGCTCTTCTCTTTGGTCAGACATGCCTCATCTGCCATTTTGCATCAGGCCAGCTTACAAGACAGTTGTCTATAAAATTTGTAAAATCCCTAGTGACATTTGATTAACTAAAACCTTAATTAATCAGTCATGTAGGTCTTTGTTTTTTAGGAGAAAGACCAAAGAAAGAGGAAATAAAATATTAGAGACTTACAGCCGACAAAAAGCCCCTAAAGTTGAGCTTTACACATATGCTTTGTGCTTGTTCCATGTTCAGATGAATCTTAAAATTCCAAACACAAAGAAACTCTAAAAAGCAGTTGAAAGAAAATTAACATAGCCCCACATCTCTGATCTAGCCACCGTGTTACCAGTCTTTAATGCATACACAAAGCACATGCATGCACATGTGTGTATATACTCATGTGTCTGGGAGGAAGATGGTGGCTGGGGGTGGTCCCTTCCTCCTGGAAGATTGTACCTGGAGTATTAATATTTGAAATGCACTGACAGTTTTAAGTTTCTGGAGACGGAGGCATCATTTCTCCTTTGGAGTAGACTTCTAATGTTTCTAGAAAAAGTCCCAGTCTGGGCTGTTTAGTTCCCAAATATAAAGGACTTAGCTCATATACTGAGAGAAAATGTCGAGGTCACCATAAAGATGACTGTTGTATATTGTGATGTGGCTGTTAATGGGAACAAGGCTATTCTTTAGCCTGACTGTAGCCTTAATGCATTGCAGAAATAATTTTTATATAAATAAAACTTTGGATTGGACTATTAGTATTACTTTAAAAAAAAAAAAAAAAAAGAAGGTTTGGCTCTTCTGTGTCCCTTTCAATTCCCTATGACTCTTAAAATAAGCTTGTCAGTTTCTACCAAAGATAGGCCATTGCAATTTTAATAGTAATTGTGTTGAATCTGTAGATCAATTTGGGGACTATTGACATCTTAACAATAGTGAATCTTCCAACCCATGAATGTAGGACGTATTTCCATTTACTGTCTTTTAATGATGTTTCATAGTTTTTAGTGAAGACGTCTTAGACTTTTGTTAAACTTATTCCTTAGTATTTTATATTTTATTCTTTTTGATGCTGTTGTAAATGCAACTGTTTCTTTAATTTTGGGGTAGTTTATCTGTAGTGAATAGAAATGCAGTTGATTTTTGTATATTGATCTCATATGCTACAATCACGTTGAACTTGTTTATTAGCCCTGTGAGTCTTTTGTGTGGGTGTGTGTAGATTTCTTAACATTTTCTGTATAGAAAGCATTGTCATCTTTCAAATGCCAACAGCATGTCTAGAGTGGAACCCTTGAGTTTTTCCTACTTATATTTCATTTTGTTTTTGTTTTTTTTACAACAAATTATGGTATTTCTACTCAGTTTTCTGCTTTTCAAGACATCAAAATATGACTTACTGTACAGATATTTCAGGACCCCAAAGCAATGTATAGACAGAAAAAAATCTCAGTATACTTAAGAATTCTCAGTAGCTTGAGAGGGAAATCAAGGTCTGGCATTCTTATAAATGATGATTATTAAGACTGATCAAATGGAAAGACTCAAATGATTTGTCAGTTTTGAACTGTGTATTTAATTATTTAAAAGTTCCCCTGGTTATTGTCATAAAAGTAAAAAAAAGTCTCCCTCTGTATATAGTCATCCATCTACCCACCTTCCAATAATAGATAATTGCTGTTTTAAGTTTCTTCTGAGTTGTTCCAAAACATTTTTGTATCTATATGCTAACAATGAAAATTTACTCCTTCCTAACCTTTATTCAAAGTGGTAACAAATTATTAATACATAACTATACTATACCTTGTTTTTTTCCACTTAACAAAATACAAATTATGAATCGTTCTAATTTGGTGTACAGAGTATTCTCAGTTTTTTAAAGATAGCCATGTAGGGTTTCATTAGTTGGTCTCATTAAGCAATTTTGCCCTACTTGGCAGCACATTTGGCAATATATGGAGATATTTTTTGTTGTCATAGTTTGGGGAGGAAAGAGGTGTTAGTGGCTTCTAGTGGGAATGAATCACGCATGCTGCTAAATCTCTTGCAATGCTCAGGATGTCCCTTCCCTTCCAAAACAGCAGGATATCACCTCCTTTCCAAAGAGTTATCTAGTCCAAAATGTCAATAGTGCTGAGACTGAAAAACCATTTTGTGGATATACCCTCACTGCGTTTCTCAGATATGTAAATTAACATTTTCCGTCAAATCTGGGAACTTTTTACCCTTTATTTCTTCTATTAGTCTTTTGGTTTGTGGTGACTTCTGACACCACACAGCCCAGAGTTAGAACATAGTCCTTCACAAGATTGTTTTTATTTTAGACACTAGACACAGGTTCAGAGATCCTCAGGCCACCCTTACTTATGATCAAATAGCTACGAATGCAGGTATCCCCTCAGTTACGATAATTTGCTAGAATGGCTTACAGAACTCAGGATAGTGCGGTTTTTACAGTTAGTATTATTAAAGCAATAGAATATGTATCAGAACCAGCTGAAGGCTGAGATACACACAGCAAAGCTTCGGAAGATTCCAAATGTGAAAATTCTGTGTCTTTTCCCTATGACGCCAGGTTATATTATCCTTCCAGCTCTTTGATGTGGGATACAATTGTTCTGCAGTGTGTGGGTCCTCTGCTTGGTGGCTCTACGGTGGGGTTAATGGGGACCTCCTCCAAGAGGGCTTATGCCACAGGCTCTGTGACCCAGATCTGCTACACACAAGAGCCCCTGCCTCTGCGACAGGCCCCTGCTGATCTGCACCTTCACAGGAGACACTCAAACACAAGTCTGGCTCAGTCTCTGTGGGGTCTCTGGGTCCTGGTGTGCACAATGTTTTGTTTGAGCCCTCCAGGCATTTCTGGTGGGTATGGGGTTTGATTCTAAACGTGATTTCACCTGTCCTACTGCCTTGCTGAGGCTTCTCATTTGCCCCTGGATGTGGGCTATCTTTTTTTGCTGGGATCCAACATTTCTCCTGTCAATGGTGGTTTAGCAGTGAGCTGTAAAAAGAAAAACAAATGCAAAGGGCAAAATGGTTATCTGAGTAGGCCTTACAAATAGCTGAGGAGAGAAGAGAGACTAAAGGCAAAGGAGAAAAGGATAGGTAGACCCATCTGAATACAGAGTTCCAAAGAATAGCAAGGAGAGATAAGAAAGCCTTCCTTAGTGATTAATACAAAGAAATAGAGGAAAACAATAAAAAGGAAAAGACTAGAGATCTCTTCAAGAAAATTAGAGATATCAAAGGAACATTTCATGCAAAGGTGGGCACAATCAAGGACAGAAATGGTATGGACCTAACAAAAGCAGAAGAGATTAAGAAGGAGTGGGAAGATTACACAGAAGAACTGTACAAAAAAGATCTTCACAACCCAGATAATCACGATGATGTGATTACTCACCTAGAGCCAGACATCCTGGAATGTGAGTCAACTGGGTCTTAGGAAGCATCACTATGAACAAAGCTACTGGAGGTGATAGAATTCCAGGTGAGCTATTTCATATCCTAAAAGATGATGTTGTGAAAGTACTACACTCAATATGCCAGCAAATTTGGAAGACTCAGCAGTGGCCACAGGACTGGAAAAGGTCAGTTTTCATTCCAATCCCAAAGAAAGACAATACCAAAGAATGTTCAAACTACTGCACAATTGCACTCATTTCACATGCTAGCAAAGTAATGGTTAACATTCTCCAAGCCAGGCTTCAGCAATATGTGAACTGTGAACTTCCAGATGTTCAAGCTGGATTTAGAAAAGGCAGAGGAACCAGAGGTCAAATTGCTAACATCCATTGGATCATCGAAAAAGCAAGGGAGTTCCAGCAGAACATCTACTTCTGCTTTATTGATTATGCCAAAGACTTTGATTGTGTAGATCACAACAAACTATGGAAAATTCTGAAAGAGATGGGAATACCAGACTACCTGACCTGCCTTCTGAGAAGTCTGTATGTAGGTCAAGAAGCAACAGTTAGAACCGGACATGGAAAAACAGACTGGTTCCAGAATGAGAAAGGAGTACATCAGGACTGTATATTGTCACCCTGCTCATTTAACTTACATGCAGAATACATCATATGAAATGCTGGGCTGGATGAAGCACAAGCTGGAATCAAGATTGCTGGGAGAAATATCAGTACTCTCAGAAACACAGATGACGCCACCCTTATGGCAGAAAGTGAAGAAGATCTAAAGTGCCTCTTGATGAAAGTGAAAGAGGAGAGTTAAAAAGCTGGCTTAAAACTGAAAATTCCAAAAATGTAGGTCATATCTTCCAGTCCCATCACTTTATCACAGGTAGATGGGGAAACAAGGAAACAGTGGCAGACTAGTTTTGGGGGCTTCAAAATCACTGCAGATGGTGCCTGCAGCCATAAAATTAAAAGACGCTTGCTCCTTGGAAGAAAAGTTATGACCAATCTAGACAGCATATTAAAAAGCAGAGAGATTACTTTGCCAACAGAGGTCCATCTAGTCAAAGTTATGGTTTTTCCAGTAATCATGTATGGATGTGAGATTTGGACTATAAAGAAAGCTGAGTGCTGAAGAATTGATGCTTTTGAACTGTGGTGTTGGAGAAGACTCTTGCGAGTTCCTTGGACTGCAAGGAGATCCAACCAGTCAACCCTAAAGGAAATCAGTCCTGAATATTCATTGGAAGGACTGATACTGAAGCTGAAGCTCCAATACTTTGACTACCTGATGCGAAGAACTGACTCCTTGGAAAAGACCCTGATACTGAGAAAGACTGAAGGCAGGAGGGGAAGGGGATGACAGAGGATGACATGATTGGATGACATCACCGACTCGACGAACATGAGTTTGGGTAAACTCTGGGAGTTGGTGAGGGACAAGTAAGCCTGGTGTGCTGCAGTCTAAACGGTTGCAAAGAATAGGACACGACTGAGCAATTGAACTGACTGAACATGTCGGGTATTGCTATCTAGGAAAGTTCAGTCAAGTTCTGGCATCCAGATTTTTACTGGGGCTTCCTTATGTAGCTGCTGATTGAAAGCTTTTAGGTTTAATTAGGTCCCTAGTTGTTTCTTGTTTTTATTTTCATTATTTTAGGGTCAAAAAAGATCTTGCTCTCATTTATGTCAGAGTCTTTTTCATGTGTTTTCCTTTAAGAGTTTTATAGTGTCTGGTCTATACATTTAGGTCTTTAATCCATTTTGAGTTTATTTTTGTGTATGGTGTTAGGTAGCATTCTAATTTCATTCTTTTACATATTGCTGTCCAGATTTCCCAGCACCACTGATCGAAGAGTCTGTCTTTTCTGCACTGTCTATTCCTACCTCTTTTGTCATAGACTAGGTAACATAGGCTTGTGGGTTTATCTTTGCACTTTCTATTCTGTATCACTGGTCTATAGTTCTGTTTTTGTGCCAGTGCCGTATTGTTTTGATTACTGTAACTTTGTAGTATCATTTGAAGTCAAGGAATCTGATTCTTCCTCCTCCATTTTTCTTTCTCAAGATTACTTTGGCCATCCAGAATCTTTTGTGTTTCCATACAGTTTATAGAATTCTTTGTTGTAACTCTGATTAATACCATTGGTAATTTGATAGGAATTGCATTGAATCTGTAGATTGCTTTGGGTAGTATATTCATTTCCACTACACTGAGTCTTCCCATCCAAGAACATCATATATTTTTCATTCTGTTTGTGTCCTCTTTTGATTTATTTCATCAGTGTTTTATAGTTCTCCGAGTTCAGGTCTTTCTCTTCCTTAGGTAGATTTATGTCTTAGTATTTTATTCTTTTTATTGTGATGGTAAATGGGATTGTTTCCTTAATCTCTGTCCATTCTTTTGTTGTTAGGAATGCAAGTAATTTCTGTGCACTAATTTTGTACCTTGCAACTTTACTTCTGTTTCATTGACTATGCTAAAGCCTTTGACTGTGTGGATCACAACAAACTGGAAAATTCTTAAAGAGATGGGAATGCCAGACCACCTTACCTGCCTCCTAAGAAACCTGTATGCAGGTCAAGAAGCAACAGTTAGAGCTGGATATGGAACAGACTGATTCCAAATTGGGAAAGGAGTACATCAAGTCTGTATATTGTTACTCTGCTTATTTAACTTACATACAGAGTACATCATGCGAAATACTAGGCTAGATGAATCACAAGCTGGAATCAAGATTGCCAGATGAAATATCAACAACTTTAGATATGCCACACTAATGACAGAAAGTGAAGAGGAACTTAAGAGCCTCGTGATGAGGGTGAAAGAGAAGAGTGATAAAGCTGGCTTAAAACTCAACATTCTAAAAATGAAGATCATGGCATTCAGTCCCATTGCTTCATGGCGAATAGATAGGGAAACAATGGAAACAGTGACAGACTTTATTTTCTTGGGCTGCAAAATCACTGCAGATGGTGACCGAAGCCATGAAATTAAAAGATATCTGCTTCTAGGAAGAAAAGCTATGACAAACCTAGACAGCATGTTAGAAAGCAGAGGTATCACTTTGCTGACACAAGATCCATCTAGTCAAAGCTATGGTTTTTCTAGTAGTCATGTATGGGTGTGAGAATTGGACCATAAAGAAGGCTGAGTGCTGAAGAATTGATGGTTTTGAACAGTGGTGCTGGGGATGACTTCCTGAGAGTCCCTTGGACACAAGGAGATCAAACCAGTCAATCCTCAAGAAAATCAGTCCTGAATATTCATTGGAAGGACTGATGCTAAAGCTGAAGCTCTAGTACTTTGGCCACTTGATGCAAAGAGCTGTCTCATTGCAAAATACCCTCATGGTGGGAAAGTTTGAAGGCAAAAGGAGAAAGGGGCAACAGAGGATGAGATGGTTGGATAGCATCACTGACTCAATGGAGATGAATTTGAGCAAACTCTGGGAGATAGTGAAGGACAGGGAAGCCTGGTGTGCTGCAGTCCATGGAGCTGCAGTCCAGAGTTGGATATCACTCAGTGACTGAACCACAACAGCAACCTCACCATATTCACCGATTAGTTCCAATAGTTTTCTGGTGGAATCTTAAAGGATTTTCTGTGTATAGTACTGCAAACAGTGACAGTTTTACTTCTTTTCCAATTTGTCATCCTTTTATTTCTTTTTCTTCTCTGGTTGCCATGACAAGGACTTCCAAAACTATGTTGAGTAAGAGTGGTGAGAGTGGCCATTGTTGTCTTGTTCCTGGTCTTAGGGGAAATGCTTTCAGCTTTTCACCATTGAGAATGATGTTTGCTGTGGGTTTGTCGTATCTGGTCTTCATTATGTTGAGGTAGATTCTCTCTATGCTCATTTCCTGGAGAGGTTTGTTTTTTTTTTTACAAATGGATATTGAACTTTGTCAAAAGCTTTTTCTACACCTTTGAGATCATCATATGATTTTTACTCTGTTAATACGATATATCATATTGCTTGATTTGCATATATTGAAGAATCTTTGCATTCTGGGATATGCAGATGTGTGAGATTCAAAGTGTGTATAGAGATATAAATGAAGCAAAATTGTCACTTAAACATTCCTGTTCCTCACTGTTCATTTTTCTTTCTGCAAACAATCACTGTGTGTGTGTGTGTGTGTGTGTGTGTGTGTGTGTGTATGTGTGTTCCTAGATGAGCACCATTTAAAGGTATGTATAATTTTGATAGATGTTGCCAAATTGCCCTCCTTCAGTTAGGCTTTTATCATAGAGACCAAAGTTATATACATGGGCTTGCATCTATACCGAGTCATTGAGTACCTTTGTAAGTCTTTTGAATTGTGTAGTTGGTTTGCTGCTGCTGCTGCTGCTAAATCGCTTCAGTCGTGTCTGACTCTGTGCGACCCCATAGACGGAAGCCAACCAGGCTCCCCCATCCCTACGGTTCTCCAGGCAAGAACACTGGAGTGGGTTGCCATTTCCTTCTCCAGTGCATGAAAGTGAAAAGTGAAAGTGAAGTCACTCAGCCGTGTCCACTTTTAGCGACTCCATGGACTGCAGCCCACCAGGCTCCTCCATCCATGGGATTTTCCAGGCAGGAGTACTGGAGTCGGGTGCCATTGCCTTCTTCGGTAGTTGGTTTGTATGCTCATTATTGGCTTATAGTTTGAGATTTTGTATGTGAGTTATTGCTCTTGAGATAAGTAGCCACAGAAGATGCCTGAATGGATTTTTTAAAGACTTGACTGTGTATATTTGGTTCACATCTGTTTCCCCTGAAAATCATGTTGAAGTATGGTTTTGTGTGAAATATTTTCAGTGTGAAAGTTTATAAGTTTCCACAGCCACATATACTAGATGACCTTCATGAAGTACAAGTATTTCTATAATATGAGAAGCATGAAATGGAAGAGTTATTGATAAATGATTTCTTCTTCCCCAATGTAATTGTGACCCTAGAAATACAGGATTATTTGGATGTCTGAGATTGAGAAAGGCTTGGGGTAATTTTTTTTTTCCCCAGAGAATATTAACTGCTTTAGTGAAGTCATTTGGCTTTGTTCTTTAGAGAGAAGCTTACTGTGAGTAGATCTAAAGATGAGTTTTTGCTTGTGTTAACTCCAGTTTTCAAGCTTGCTTGTTTCTGTGGCAAGATCCAATAAACATGGGTTTGCATTTCATATGCACTTCTCATTAGCTTTGTGGCTTTGAGTAAGTTATTCAACCTTTCTGTACCACACCTTGCTCACATTGTTGAACAGATTAGAAGTACTGTACATAAAGAGCCTTGCTTGGCAACGATAGGACCCTATAATGAGGTAACTTCTATTTTTAGCTGTTACTAGTATGTCAGAAGATAATACAAAGTTAATGATGTTTTAGTGCCTAATAAATTGCTATTAATCAATGGCTCAGTGGGTAAAGAATCTGCCTGCAATGCAGGAGATGCAGGAGACACAAGTTTGATCACTAGGTGGGGAAGATCCTCGGGAGAAACCCACTCCAGTACTCTTGCCTGGAAAATTCCTTGGACAGAGGAGCCTGGTGGGCTACAGTCCATGGGGCCACAGAATCTGACATGCCTGAGTGACTGATCACTACTCATATTTGTTTAGTGTGCATCTCACTGGCACCCTGCTTCTTTTTCTCCTGTAGGGTGAACTGTCCCATGACCAAGATGTGGTAGAGTATGTCATGAGTCAGCCAAATGTTGTTCCCCGAATCAACTCTAGGATTTTGACAGCTGAGCGGGAATACCTGGACCTAACAGCAACCAGTAAGTAACATTTCAGGAACACTTTAGGCTATTTTGATTTGTCTTACAAAATCCTGTATCTATGGGATTATAATGTTCAGAAGATAATCCAAGATTGTGACACGATTTTGTTTAAACTCTTTGTACCTTGATTTCATCATGAAGTGAAGCGAAGTCACTCAGTCATATCCGACTCTTTGCAACTCCTTGGACTGTAGCCTACTGGACTTCTCTGTCCATGGGATTTTCCAGGCAAGAATACTGGAGTGGGTTGCCATTTAGTTCTCCAGGGCAACTTCCCGACCCAGGGATCAAACCTGGGTCTCCCGCACTGTAGGCAGACACTTTACTGTCTGAGCCACAAGGGAAGCCCCTTGATTTCATTTTATGAGCCTCTAAATTTACAAGAATTTCCTCCAGAGGAGAGAAATTCTTCCTGGATAAATCTTTGTAAACTCTGAAAGTTATTCAGTGTCTTTTAAATGCCAGCTCAACATAGGCACTAGATGGTAGGAATGGTCCTGGATGATTGACTTTCTTACGGTCCTAAAGCTCTTAAGCAGCTGTTTTCTTCCTAGTTCTGGTGTTAATTTCAGCAATAATGTTGACAAATATCTCAGAGAGCTTTACTCTGTGGACTTAAGAATGCCGTTTTAACAAATAAAGCTTCATTGAGAAATATCGTTCTTGCCATAAAAGTCAACCTTTCAAAGTGTACAGTTACAATGTGTACTGTTTTTAGTATATTCTCAAAGTTGTGTGATTGTCACACTGTCTTAATTTTAGACCCCTCCAAAAGAAATAATGTACCCCATTAGTAGTACCTCTCCATTTCCCACTTTTAGCAACTACCTAATTTAGTTCTCTTTCTATGGATTTTTCTGTTCTGGATATTTTATATAATTGGAAGCTTTTTGTGACTGGTTTCTTTCACTAAGCTAAGTGAAAAGTGAAAAACTAAGGTTTTTAAGGTTTATCCACGTTGTAGCCTGTCTCAGAACTTCCTTTTTATGACTGATTCCTTTTCCATTGTATAGACAGGCCATACTTTATCTGTTCCTCCGTTGATTAATGTTTAGGTTGTTTCCACAAGAATAACTTTTCTTAGTTCATGAAACTGAATACCAGAAAAACAAACAACCCAGTCAAAAAGTGGGCAAAACACATAAACAGATGTTTTTCCAAAGAAGACATGCAAATGGCTAACAAACACATGAAAAGATGCTTAACATCACTCATTATTAGAGAAATGCAAATCCAAACTACAATGAGATATACCTCATACCAGTCAGAGTGGTCATCGTCAAAAATCCACAAACAATAAATGCTAGAAAGCGTGTGGAGAAAAGGCATCCCTTTTGCACTGTTGGTGGGAATGTAAATTGATGCAGCCACTGCGGAAAACTGTATGGAGGTTCCTCAAAANATCTCTGTCCATTCTTTTGTTGTTAGGAATGCAAGTAATTTCTGTGCACTAATTTTGTACCTTGCAACTTTACTTCTGTTTCATTGACTATGCTAAAGCCTTTGACTGTGTGGATCACAACAAACTGGAAAATTCTTAAAGAGATGGGAATGCCAGACCACCTTACCTGCCTCCTAAGAAACCTGTATGCAGGTCAAGAAGCAACAGTTAGAGCTGGATATGGAACAGACTGATTCCAAATTGGGAAAGGAGTACATCAAGTCTGTATATTGTTACTCTGCTTATTTAACTTACATACAGAGTACATCATGCGAAATACTAGGCTAGATGAATCACAAGCTGGAATCAAGATTGCCAGATGAAATATCAACAACTTTAGATATGCCACACTAATGACAGAAAGTGAAGAGGAACTTAAGAGCCTCGTGATGAGGGTGAAAGAGAAGAGTGATAAAGCTGGCTTAAAACTCAACATTCTAAAAATGAAGATCATGGCATTCAGTCCCATTGCTTCATGGCGAATAGATAGGGAAACAATGGAAACAGTGACAGACTTTATTTTCTTGGGCTGCAAAATCACTGCAGATGGTGACCGAAGCCATGAAATTAAAAGATATCTGCTTCTAGGAAGAAAAGCTATGACAAACCTAGACAGCATGTTAGAAAGCAGAGGTATCACTTTGCTGACACAAGATCCATCTAGTCAAAGCTATGGTTTTTCTAGTAGTCATGTATGGGTGTGAGAATTGGACCATAAAGAAGGCTGAGTGCTGAAGAATTGATGGTTTTGAACAGTGGTGCTGGGGATGACTTCCTGAGAGTCCCTTGGACACAAGGAGATCAAACCAGTCAATCCTCAAGAAAATCAGTCCTGAATATTCATTGGAAGGACTGATGCTAAAGCTGAAGCTCTAGTACTTTGGCCACTTGATGCAAAGAGCTGTCTCATTGCAAAATACCCTCATGGTGGGAAAGTTTGAAGGCAAAAGGAGAAAGGGGCAACAGAGGATGAGATGGTTGGATAGCATCACTGACTCAATGGAGATGAATTTGAGCAAACTCTGGGAGATAGTGAAGGACAGGGAAGCCTGGTGTGCTGCAGTCCATGGAGCTGCAGTCCAGAGTTGGATATCACTCAGTGACTGAACCACAACAGCAACCTCACCATATTCACCGATTAGTTCCAATAGTTTTCTGGTGGAATCTTAAAGGATTTTCTGTGTATAGTACTGCAAACAGTGACAGTTTTACTTCTTTTCCAATTTGTCATCCTTTTATTTCTTTTTCTTCTCTGGTTGCCATGACAAGGACTTCCAAAACTATGTTGAGTAAGAGTGGTGAGAGTGGCCATTGTTGTCTTGTTCCTGGTCTTAGGGGAAATGCTTTCAGCTTTTCACCATTGAGAATGATGTTTGCTGTGGGTTTGTCGTATCTGGTCTTCATTATGTTGAGGTAGATTCTCTCTATGCTCATTTCCTGGAGAGGTTTGTTTTTTTTTTTACAAATGGATATTGAACTTTGTCAAAAGCTTTTTCTACACCTTTGAGATCATCATATGATTTTTACTCTGTTAATACGATATATCATATTGCTTGATTTGCATATATTGAAGAATCTTTGCATTCTGGGATATGCAGATGTGTGAGATTCAAAGTGTGTATAGAGATATAAATGAAGCAAAATTGTCACTTAAACATTCCTGTTCCTCACTGTTCATTTTTCTTTCTGCAAACAATCACTGTGTGTGTGTGTGTGTGTGTGTGTGTGTGTGTGTGTATGTGTGTTCCTAGATGAGCACCATTTAAAGGTATGTATAATTTTGATAGATGTTGCCAAATTGCCCTCCTTCAGTTAGGCTTTTATCATAGAGACCAAAGTTATATACATGGGCTTGCATCTATACCGAGTCATTGAGTACCTTTGTAAGTCTTTTGAATTGTGTAGTTGGTTTGCTGCTGCTGCTGCTGCTAAATCGCTTCAGTCGTGTCTGACTCTGTGCGACCCCATAGACGGAAGCCAACCAGGCTCCCCCATCCCTACGGTTCTCCAGGCAAGAACACTGGAGTGGGTTGCCATTTCCTTCTCCAGTGCATGAAAGTGAAAAGTGAAAGTGAAGTCACTCAGCCGTGTCCACTTTTAGCGACTCCATGGACTGCAGCCCACCAGGCTCCTCCATCCATGGGATTTTCCAGGCAGGAGTACTGGAGTCGGGTGCCATTGCCTTCTTCGGTAGTTGGTTTGTATGCTCATTATTGGCTTATAGTTTGAGATTTTGTATGTGAGTTATTGCTCTTGAGATAAGTAGCCACAGAAGATGCCTGAATGGATTTTTTAAAGACTTGACTGTGTATATTTGGTTCACATCTGTTTCCCCTGAAAATCATGTTGAAGTATGGTTTTGTGTGAAATATTTTCAGTGTGAAAGTTTATAAGTTTCCACAGCCACATATACTAGATGACCTTCATGAAGTACAAGTATTTCTATAATATGAGAAGCATGAAATGGAAGAGTTATTGATAAATGATTTCTTCTTCCCCAATGTAATTGTGACCCTAGAAATACAGGATTATTTGGATGTCTGAGATTGAGAAAGGCTTGGGGTAATTTTTTTTTTCCCCAGAGAATATTAACTGCTTTAGTGAAGTCATTTGGCTTTGTTCTTTAGAGAGAAGCTTACTGTGAGTAGATCTAAAGATGAGTTTTTGCTTGTGTTAACTCCAGTTTTCAAGCTTGCTTGTTTCTGTGGCAAGATCCAATAAACATGGGTTTGCATTTCATATGCACTTCTCATTAGCTTTGTGGCTTTGAGTAAGTTATTCAACCTTTCTGTACCACACCTTGCTCACATTGTTGAACAGATTAGAAGTACTGTACATAAAGAGCCTTGCTTGGCAACGATAGGACCCTATAATGAGGTAACTTCTATTTTTAGCTGTTACTAGTATGTCAGAAGATAATACAAAGTTAATGATGTTTTAGTGCCTAATAAATTGCTATTAATCAATGGCTCAGTGGGTAAAGAATCTGCCTGCAATGCAGGAGATGCAGGAGACACAAGTTTGATCACTAGGTGGGGAAGATCCTCGGGAGAAACCCACTCCAGTACTCTTGCCTGGAAAATTCCTTGGACAGAGGAGCCTGGTGGGCTACAGTCCATGGGGCCACAGAATCTGACATGCCTGAGTGACTGATCACTACTCATATTTGTTTAGTGTGCATCTCACTGGCACCCTGCTTCTTTTTCTCCTGTAGGGTGAACTGTCCCATGACCAAGATGTGGTAGAGTATGTCATGAGTCAGCCAAATGTTGTTCCCCGAATCAACTCTAGGATTTTGACAGCTGAGCGGGAATACCTGGACCTAACAGCAACCAGTAAGTAACATTTCAGGAACACTTTAGGCTATTTTGATTTGTCTTACAAAATCCTGTATCTATGGGATTATAATGTTCAGAAGATAATCCAAGATTGTGACACGATTTTGTTTAAACTCTTTGTACCTTGATTTCATCATGAAGTGAAGCGAAGTCACTCAGTCATATCCGACTCTTTGCAACTCCTTGGACTGTAGCCTACTGGACTTCTCTGTCCATGGGATTTTCCAGGCAAGAATACTGGAGTGGGTTGCCATTTAGTTCTCCAGGGCAACTTCCCGACCCAGGGATCAAACCTGGGTCTCCCGCACTGTAGGCAGACACTTTACTGTCTGAGCCACAAGGGAAGCCCCTTGATTTCATTTTATGAGCCTCTAAATTTACAAGAATTTCCTCCAGAGGAGAGAAATTCTTCCTGGATAAATCTTTGTAAACTCTGAAAGTTATTCAGTGTCTTTTAAATGCCAGCTCAACATAGGCACTAGATGGTAGGAATGGTCCTGGATGATTGACTTTCTTACGGTCCTAAAGCTCTTAAGCAGCTGTTTTCTTCCTAGTTCTGGTGTTAATTTCAGCAATAATGTTGACAAATATCTCAGAGAGCTTTACTCTGTGGACTTAAGAATGCCGTTTTAACAAATAAAGCTTCATTGAGAAATATCGTTCTTGCCATAAAAGTCAACCTTTCAAAGTGTACAGTTACAATGTGTACTGTTTTTAGTATATTCTCAAAGTTGTGTGATTGTCACACTGTCTTAATTTTAGACCCCTCCAAAAGAAATAATGTACCCCATTAGTAGTACCTCTCCATTTCCCACTTTTAGCAACTACCTAATTTAGTTCTCTTTCTATGGATTTTTCTGTTCTGGATATTTTATATAATTGGAAGCTTTTTGTGACTGGTTTCTTTCACTAAGCTAAGTGAAAAGTGAAAAACTAAGGTTTTTAAGGTTTATCCACGTTGTAGCCTGTCTCAGAACTTCCTTTTTATGACTGATTCCTTTTCCATTGTATAGACAGGCCATACTTTATCTGTTCCTCCGTTGATTAATGTTTAGGTTGTTTCCACAAGAATAACTTTTCTTAGTTCATGAAACTGAATACCAGAAAAACAAACAACCCAGTCAAAAAGTGGGCAAAACACATAAACAGATGTTTTTCCAAAGAAGACATGCAAATGGCTAACAAACACATGAAAAGATGCTTAACATCACTCATTATTAGAGAAATGCAAATCCAAACTACAATGAGATATACCTCATACCAGTCAGAGTGGTCATCGTCAAAAATCCACAAACAATAAATGCTAGAAAGCGTGTGGAGAAAAGGCATCCCTTTTGCACTGTTGGTGGGAATGTAAATTGATGCAGCCACTGCGGAAAACTGTATGGAGGTTCCTCAAAAAACTGGGAGTAGAACTACCATATGACCCAACCATTCCACTACTTGGTATATACCCTGAGAAAACCCAAATTGAAAAAGGCACATGTACCCCAATATTCACTGTAGCACTATTTACAATAGCTACAACACGGAAGCAACCTAGATGTCCATCGACGGATGAATGGATAAAGAAACTGTAGTACATATACACAGTGGAATATTACTCAGCCATATAAAGGGACATATTTGAGTCAGTTCTGATGAGGTGGATGAACCTAGAGCCTATTATACAGAGTGAAGTAAGTCAGAAAGAGAAGCATAAATGTTACATGTTAACACACATATATGGAATCTAGAAAGATGGTGCTGATGAACCTGCATGAGCACACCAGTGGAGACACAGAGAACAGACGTGGGGACGTGGTTGGGCAGAAGGAGAGGGTGAGATGAACAGAGAGGCATGGGGGCACACATTACCACGTGTAAAGTAGACAAGCAGTGGAGATTTGCCCTGTGACTCAGGCTCAGACGGGGCTCTGGAACAACCTGGAAGTATGGGAAGAGGGGGAGGTTAGAGATGGAGGGGACATGTGCACACCCATGGCTGACTTGTGTTGATGTGTGGCAGAGGCCAGCTCAATATTGTGAAGCAATTTTCCTTCAGTTAAAAATAGATAAGTTTGGAAAATGAAAAAAAAAAAACAAAGCAAAACAATGCTATGTTAAGAAGTTTACCCCAGGTGCAGTTTGTTCTTTGGCCTTTGCTGGAGATTAGGGAGGCCACTTTAACAAACTGCAAGATATAAAATAGAGATATCATTATTTGCTCAGGAAATCTCACTGGGGAGGAAAGGATATGTGTAATGATGAAGTCAAAACCAAGTGTATTTGTTGAGGTAGTTGAGTACAATAAATATGTAGATCTGTTTGTGATTGGTACTTTACTGCAGCTATCTATGTTCTACTTTAAACTAAATTTATTTTCTTTCAGGCAGAAGGAAATGGTTAAATATAGGCAGAGGAAAAATTCATATGTATGCTTATATTTGGAAAAAAAAAGTAGTTAAGAAAATACTTTTTACCAGAAGAATTAATAGTGCAAGTCAGACAGTATTGTGAATCTTCATCCTGTTTGTTGTTTACATCATTTTAAATTAAGCTGTAAAGAGTTATCTTTGGAGTACTGATGAATAAGGAACATAAAAACAGTTCTGTGTTTTGGGATATCTTTCTCCGCTGAGTGTTAACAGCCTCAACTGTGACGTGATGCTAGTCCACAGTGGCAAGGACGTAGTTCACTTGGTGAGCATTTTGAAGCTGTCAGTGAAGGAGTAACTGGCATCCTCCTAACCCAGTGGCTATAGCTCCATCATCTACACTGCTCTTGGCCTTTGGTGTCCTGCAACTAAGTTTTAAGGCCATGGTGCTTCCTCTCCTCTCCTGCATATAGCCAATAGTATGAATGGAGTATATCTGTCATAAATTGCTTACCATTTCTAGAACATTGATTGAGCAGATTGTAGGCCTTCGGTGTGCTTTGTTGAATGAAAAGATAGATGGGTGAGTGGGTGTACAGACCAACAGATGGGAGGGTGGGCAAGCAAGATGTGCTTGGAGGATAGGGCAGAAAGCAGGGCATTTGTATTGGGGTGTGAGTAATGCAAATACCTGGGATGATTGCTGGAGATACAGGGTTTATGATACGAGGCTGGAGACCACTTTGTAGGTAAGAAGAAATTATGAAGTATTTAGAATAAGATGAAGCTGGAACTTTGGTAGGAGTAATCTGAGGGAAAATGATTAATAAGAGCAATTGCCCATAGGCACTAATAGGAAAAGTATATATCTAAAAATGACCTCTTATTTCTTTTAAGGTTAAAAATGTTATTATGATAGATATGAAATAACTAAAATATGAGTTTTCTTATATTTTCTGTCCTATTTATCCCCTCTTATCCCCAAATAGAATAGGGAAGAGTTTACTGCAGGGGTGGACTATGAAAAGGAGAGATGAAGTTAAAGTCTCTTTAAAAGATCACCCTCTAGGTATAAAGTGAAAAAGTAGGAATAAAATTAATTTAAATCATCAAACTAACACATATATGAGAGTTATGTGTCAGATGGGTATGTTTTCTCTTTGTGTCTTAAAATATGATTAATGAGGTAGGGGTCATGTTGTTAACTTGTTCAATGAACTTGGAACAATATATTTTGCTCATGCATTTTGTTAAAACATATATTATGGTCAAATCAGATTATCAATTGAATGTTAACATTAGATTTAATTTAGGCATATTAGTTATAAATCTACTTTAATTTTTTTTTTTCAGATAACTTTTTTGTGGATGATTATGCTAGATTTACCGTCTTGGATTCCCAAGGCAAGACTGCTGCTATAGCCAACAGTATGAATTATTTGACTAAGAAAGGTAATACATTTTAGGCTTACCTTGGATTCAACTTTTTTTTTTTTTTTTTTAGTATCTACAAAAATTTAGTGTCTGTTGAAAGAGATTCCATAATTTCTTTTATTTTTTTGTATAATTATTTGAGTCTAGAAATTACCTATTTAAATTTAATTTTTATATATATTTGAAAATTCAGATGTTATCTTTATAAATTTTATGTGCTGTGTGTGCTATGCTTAGCCACTCAGTCATGTCCAACTCTTTGTGACCACATGGACTGTAGCCCATCAGGCTCCTCTGCTCATGGGATTCTCTAGGCAAGAATACTGGAGTGGGTTGCCATGCCCTCCTCCAGGGGATCTTCCCAACCCAGGTCTCTTGCATTGCAGGTAGATTCAGTACTGTCTGAGCTACCAGGGAAGCCCAAGAGTACTGGAGTGGGTAGCCTAACCCTTCTCCAGGGGATCTTCCCGACCAGGAACTGAACCAGGGTCTCCTGCATTGCAGGCAGATTCTTTACCAGTTGAGCTACCATAATAAACATAAAAGGCAAAAAGAAAAATTTTTTCATGGTTCAGAATGGAAAAGGAATTATGTTAAAATGATTTAATGGATTGCAGATTGGTTTGACTCACCTCTTCAATGATAACATTGAATTAAATTTTTAGGATTTATAAGATAAGTGAAGTGAAAGTCGCTCAGTTGTGTCTGACTCTTTGTGACCCCATGGACTATGCAGTCCATGGAATTCTCTAGGCCAGAATACGGGAGTGGAAGGCCTTTCCCTTTTCCAGGGTATCTTCCCAACCAGGGATCATCTCCCACATTGCAGGTGGAATTCTTTACTAGCTGAGCCGCAAGGGAAACTTGGTTCAAGAAATCCTTGTGAACTTTTTAAGCTGATTTTGATACAGAGTTCTTTATGCAGATCAAAATTATGTAAAATGATACCCTTTTAATGAAAGACAGATGTTTTTCCTCCCTGGTCACATTTATTACCCTTTCAAAGCACCAACTGTTGTTTAAGGTAGCTATTTTTATTACCATTGTAGTTTTCTCCCAGAGAGAAATTCTGGCTTTTCAAATGTATATTTAAATACGGGCAATTGCTGTATTTGATTCCTCAAAGAAATTGATTCTGAGGAGTCCTTGTATAGTTCTGTAACACAAATAGGACTAAGATCCAGAAAAAAAGCATAGAGGATGTTGGGCATGATTTAAAATTTGTCTCTTAAGTTGGCATTAATTAGAGAAATGACATTTTCTTTTTTTCTACTCTTTTTCCTTTACTTTTGTCCAGGAATGTCCTCCAAGGAAATCTATGGTAACTTTAAACTTCAGAATGTTCTATTCCTTTTATTTATTTTTATTAGTTATCTTATGTGGTTCAGGCACTGTTGTAATTCAGAATTTATTGCTACTTTATTGGAATGTTTCTGGAACCTGTGGGTAACAGATAGTTTATCAACGCAGATGAATTCTGTGTTTGTAAAGAGTTATATTTTAGAAAGTTACAAATGAATATGACCAGAGACTATCATATGTTACCCCCACTCTCAAAGACTCTTTTTCATTTTACATGCTAACAGATGCCCAAACCAAAATAGAATTAATAGATGCATGTTTCTAGTTTCTAATTAAGCCACGTGGATGGTTATCATGCTTTCATTCTGGTATCAAAGTTTTGCTGCTTTTGCCTTGTATCTTTATTTTTTGCATGGTTTGCAGAAATTATTATTTGACTTAATAGCAGTGCTGAAACATAGGATGTGCTTTGTCCCCTCCCCCCACTCAGTATGTTGTGTTTGTTTTTCTACAGATGATTCTTTTATTAGGCCAGTAACTTTTTGGATTGTTGGGGATTTTGATAGCCCTTCTGGAAGGCAGTTGTTGTATGATGCTATTAAACATCAGGCAAGTATCTGCTACTTCAGTCCGTATCTTTGTTTGAGGCTGCAGTGTCTTCATGAGCATCAGTGTGCTGATAATATTCTGGTGGGAAGGCTGATTCCTGCATTTTTAGTGCTTGGGGAAAAGAAGCATTGTTTTCTCAGAGGTCTAGCAACTATTGAGAAAGCCGGGAAGACTGCAACATTCTGACATTTTTTCTTTAAAAAATTTGTTTATTTATGGCTGTGTTGGGTCTTTCTCTACTTATATCGAATGGGGCCTCCTCTTCGTTGCAGTGCACAGACTTCTCATTGTAGTGGCTTCTTTTGCTGCAGATCATGGGCTAAAGGCTGCAGCTCAGTAGTTTTGGCAAACGGGCTTAGTTGCTCCACAGCAATATGAGATCTTCCTGGAGCAGGAATTGAACCCATGTCCCCTGCATTGGCAGGCAGAATCTTAACCACCGGACCATCAGGGAAGTCTGGGAATAGATTCTTTTAGAGGAAAAAATAACGAGTTCTTCACCATAGACAAGTTTTTAATTGTACAACTGTTCATGCCCTTGCTGAAGAGATGCTGCAAAGTTCATTTTGTGTATTGTGTGAAAGAGACAGAGTCCTTACCATGACAGAGGTCCAGATATAGGAAAAATATTACGCAGGCACATCAACATCTATGTAATAGAAGTTGGTGTAGGTATGCAGAGGGAGGCACATACAGGTGGCCTGAGCGCTAGGCAGGGTATCACCTGTAGACGTGGAGTGAATAGCAGTGGTGAACAGCTGAAAAAATATCACCTCTTCTAGAGATCCTCATTGTCAGAGAGGGAGATTTCCTGAGTGGTTTCAGATTGGATATTCATCCAGGTTTTGCATCCCCCCACCCCCGACCTGTGTCCCCTTACCACCCTGTGTCCCAAGTAGGCTCACTGAAATACTGATGTAATGAGTGCCTTTATTGTCCAGAGGAACAGACTAGATGGTGTGGTGTCAGTTCAGAGTTGCATTTGTGAGCAGTCCTGGAAGGATGATATACGTATAATGCATTCTTAACTCATATTGATAAAGCTTGTGTGGTAAAGTGGGAGAACAGGGAGGGAGTAATTGAGGTGATACATAGGTTCAGAAGACAAGTATAAATTAAAAGGATGTACATTGTCACCGTGTGACCACCACCCAGGTACAGAAATAGTTACCTGAAAGTATGGCCCTGCCTGTGGCCTCGCCACTGTCCCTCTCCTGTCCTTCTCCTCACAGCCTAGGTTTACCTGTTACTTACTTTGTTTAAATAGACTCTTCTAATATTAATATGTGTTTGTTTGCATTTGACTTCTTTGCTCAACACTTCTGAGATTTATTCATGGCTTTACAAGTAGTGGTAATTAGTTCTCTTTCATTGTGCATTGGCTGAACCACAGAGTTCTGTTTGTTTAGTCTGTTTGATAGACAGCTGGTTTGTTTCTAGTTTGGGGCTAGAAGAATGCTACAGTGAATACTCATGTACGTGTTTTTAGATACACATCAGTACGAATGATACACATAAATATGAATTTCTGTTGCTATGGCCCTTTTTTGGTTTTTTGGGTCCTAGATATCTTCTTCCACATGAATTTTGACTTTTTACCCAAGGAGAGATTAATTTTTGCTAGAAATCGGTAAAGGCCATGTGACAGAAGGGTTTCTGCAGAGCCCTTCAAGAAGGTTGTGACTTGTGGTAGTAAAGATGGGTGCATTGGAATTCACATGCCCAAGTGAGGCATAAGATGCATAAGAAGAATGCAAAGTGTGTTGGGGAAATACAGGACTCTGACAATCTGTAGTGTATACCGTATTTACAGAGATGGCAAGAAATGAATTGGAAAGGTAGGTTGGGAGCCAATTCATATAAGGGTTTGAATGCCTACTTACAGCATTTTAATTTTATTTGGTATGCAGAGGAGAATGACCAAAGACTTAAGTGTTATTTGCTACTTATGGAATATGACTGATGTTAATGCTGCTTTTTAAGTTCAAGACATCTACCATATAACTCTTATTTCCCATTTTGTAAATAGAAATCCAGTAACAATGTTAGAGTAAGTATGATCAATAATCCTAGTGAAGATATAAGTTATGAGAAAACTCAGATCTCCAGAGCAATCTGGGCTGCTCTCCAAACCCAGACCTCCAACTCTGCTAAGAACTTCATCACAAAAATGGCCAAGGAGGAGACTGCAGAGGCCCTGGCTGCAGGAACTGACATCAGAGAGTTCTCTGTTGGGGTAAGTCTGTGTATTGCATAAGGCTGCCTTGTTCTGTTATTTAGAAGTTCATTCTTATGGGCTGATTTGTCTTGTTCCTGTTGATGTCAGGATTTGTGATTGTAGTTCTGAGCTCAGAGAATATTTTTTAAGTTGGAAGAGCCTTTCCAATAAATAACAATTCTGTGTTTTTTCCCTTTACTTCACTTTAAACTTTCTAGGTTTCATGATGTGTATACATGAGTTTATGTATGCTTTTAAGCACAAAGCCATTGGTTTTGTAAGGTTTTAAAAGGTAGATAGTGTTTGATTTGTTTGTAAAGCGAAGACAAATATTTGTTTCTAGAGATTTAAGCTACTTAATGAGTTAGAGGCTTATGTGTTCTTGATATATTTCCAGTATAAGTCCAAGTTAATTAATTTATATACTGCATACTTTTGATTGTTGCATAATTAAAAATTTTTTAAAAATGATGAATGTATTTTTTAAAAATGTAAAAGATTCTCTCTTGAAATTAACAAGATATAAAATGCTTAATAAAGATACCATGAATTATAGTTTGCCAATTGAACTATCACATAAAGGACCAGAAAAAGGAAATAAGCAATTACTTGTTAAGTGAGAGGTTGGGAAAAAATGGGAGGAAATGTGGAAAATGGAGACATCATAATGTTAATTATTAAAATTAGTCATAACTTTCCTCTAGAGCATTTTATGATTTATTTATGTGATTATTAATTTTTGTGGTTTTTTAAATAACAATTACTTTTCCTTAATAACAATTACTTTCCTAGGGCATGGATTTCAGTCTTTTTAAAGAGGTCTTTGAGTCTTCCAAAATGGATTTCATTTTGTCTCATGCCGTGTACTGCAGGGATGTTCTAAAGCTGAAAAAAGGACAGAGGGCAGTGATCAGCAATGGAAGGGTGAGGATTTTGTCCTGAGACAAGGTTGCCTTCAAATTAGATTAGTGAACAGTCTTGGCAGCATTCTTCTCTGAAGCTAGTAAACTCTTCAACAGAGCCACTTTTTCCAAAGGTGATTAGGGCTTATGCAGTGCTGATGATCATTACTGCCCCCTTGTTTCAAAGAAAGTCTTCTCAATTGGACATAAATGTCCTTACGTGAAACCTTCTTCCTGTTTAGTTTTGCCCTGCGATTGTGTAAGATGGGGAGAGCGTGGTTGCTCTTAGAACATAAATTCCTAAGACCTTTGATACTTAAAGTGTTTGTTCTATGTGGGGATTAAGTTTATTGTTTGTGCAGTTTATATGAACTTAATTGGTTTATGCTTAGAATACTTCATAAATATCTGCAGACGTGAAAATGAGTCTAGACAGATATACTAAACTTGAAACTAAGGGTGCTAACCCTAATTTAGCACTTAGGGTGAAATCTCTGGTATCTACCACTGCATTTCTATTTTGGCTTTTTTTTATTCAGTGAGAATTAGTGAAAATGATATTGCTGTTTTATTTCACAGTTTGCTTACTGTAAAAATAGTGTAAAATATTCAAGTCTACACTCTGTTGAGTGTGGAGGAATTGATAAGGGGATAGCCATGTGAGCTGATTTGGCTTTTATTTTCACTTTTTTCATTAATTTAACTTAGACATAAACATGTTTTGGGTCTGTAAAGTGATTTAGTTTGTAAGGTGGCCTGAGGACAACCGAGGGCTTCTCTGCAGCCTGCTGATTCCAGCACTGACTACCCTGCTCTCTTTCACAGATCATTGGGCCACTGGAGGACAGTGAATTCTTTAATCAAGATGATTTTCACCTCCTGGAAAATATCATCTTAAAAACTTCAGGACAGAAAATCAAATCTCATATTCAGCAGCTTCGGGTAGAAGAAGATGTGTAAGTTTTGCCGTAGAAGTTAATCGGTTCAAGTCATAGGGGCTATGTTAATTGGACCTTCCTCATGCTTTAAAAGAAAAAAGTTAAACATTTATTCCAAGATGTTTTATCTCTAGCTTTAAAATATAATAATTGTCTTCATTTCAGGTTTACTTATTTTTGCTTCCATTGAAATGAGTTAATTTTGCAGCAAGCTGTTTAAAGAACTGAATTCTCTCCATTTTGATTTTTTAAAAGTTTTTGATTATGGAAAATTTCAAACATATGCAAAAGTAGAGGGGTGATTTTATTTCTTTGGAATACTTATGGAAAGACATACTTTTCCTTATTATCTCGATAATTACCCTTCAGTTTTATTTTCAGGAAAAAAAAGCAAATTAAGTGTTTCTTTTTCTTTATTTACTAATTATTGAATAATGAGTTTTTTGTTATGTAGTCCAAAGGTGATGATGATGAGTTGATTATTATTGGTTCTTTATTGTTATTTTAATCCTTTTCAGTGTTATTACTAGCTTATGTATTTTAATAAGTTAATACTCAAAGGAAGAAAAGTAATTATTTGGTCTACGTACCTGCTGTGTAACTGAAGCTCATATTCATATTCACATGGTTTTTGGCATTAAATATCAAATGGATGTGTAATTGGAGGATGTATGTTTATGTTTAATGTTGATGAACCATGATACCTTTTTCCACAGAGGCTATACCGTTTTACTTTCCCATCAGTAATGCATAAGGGTTCTGGTTTCTCCATGCCCTCATGAACGTTTGTTATTTTTAATTTTTTTTATAATACCTATTCTAAACGGGTGTGGTGTCTCCTTGTGGTTTGTCATACTCCCCTAACAATTAGTGATCTTGAACATCTTTTCATGTGCTTAATAGACCCTTTGTCTGTCTGGGAAAAATCTGTCCAAGTCCTTTGCTCATTTTTAATTATTTATTTTGTTGTTGAGTTGCAGGAATTCGTTTATATTCTGGATATCAATCCTGTATAGCTGTGTGATATGCGGATGTTTTTTCCCCACTCCCATGGATTGACTTTTCACGCTCTTAAGAGTGTTCTTTGATGCATAGTTTGAGGATATAGAATTTTAAAGTTTTTCTGTTTTTTCTTTTCTTCATCTATTTCATCATAACATGATGTTGCAGAGTTCAAGATGCATGTCTTAGTGTTGACTTTGATAGCTACCAAAGTAGCCTCTTTGCCAAATTTTATGTGAGGTGAGAAGGAATCTTTTTTCATCTCAGCCAAACTGGGGTCACAGGTAAAGAGGTTTTGTTCTACCTCATTTAGTGCTCCTTGTTTTAGCCAATGAAACACCTCCTAGATACAGGCCAGGAGCTAACCTATGACTTGAAGCCACTGTGTCACAGGCAGAGGCTTGATGTGTTCCTTGGCCCACTCCCTCTCTGTTCTTGGGGCCTGGGAGGAGCCCCTTGGAGTCCCTGTGGACTGTATAATTGCCAGACTATGCACAGAAGGCTTGTCTTTAAGCAACCAGAGATGTACTGGGTGGGTACTGGGTGGATACAGACAAATAAGGTAGCTTTGGGCTTCCTTGGTAGCTCAGTTGATAAAGAATCTGCCTGCAATACAGGAGACCCCTGGTTCCATTCCTGGGTTGGAAGATCCGCTGGAGAAGGGATAGGCTACCCATTCCAATATTCTTGGACTTTCCTTGTGGCTCAGCTGGTAAAGAATCTACCTGCGATGTGGGAAACCTGGGTTGGGAAGATCACCTGGAGAAGGGAAAGGGTACCCACTTCAGTATTCTTGTCTAGCGAATTCCATGGACTATATAGTCCATGGGTTGACAAAGAGTTGGACACAACTGAGCAACTTTCTCTTTCCCTTTCACTTTCAAGGTAGTTATAGGGCTGCCAAAAGATTGATACTAAAACTTTTAGGGTTTTCAGAAGTGACTTTGCTTGCCTAGTGTTTTCCTTAGTGCCAGAACTGCTCCACCTTGAAGTGGCCCCTTGTGACAGCCGCAGCTTTCTTGCCTGACCGAGACCTGCAGCTAAGAGGCCATCCTCAGCTCCCTAAACCTCAGTCGTGACCTCTTTGATCAAGGAGCTCATCCCAGGCCATGTTAGTGTCCCTTGACATATTTTGTGACAGTGTTTTTACACATCACAGGAAACAGATGACCTGTTTTGTTTTGTTTTCAGAGTTAGTATTGAGAAGTACCAGGGAATATAATTTGATATAGTTGTTTGGTTCAGTGAGAGAATGGATGGGCTTGATTCTAGTTCAAATATATTCACAAATATACTCGAATATATTTTAAAATTCTTAGAATTCAATCCTTGGTTCAGCAGACTAGAGCATTTTTTTTCAGTCTCGTGATTTAGTGCAAAATCTTCCTTGGTTAGAGATCAAGTTAGGAGGGGTGGGGAATGGGGAAATGCTTTTCTAAGTTGTTTACTATAATGTTGATTGTAATAGTGTAATAGATAATGATGTATTCATATCTATGCAGTTATTGAAAATATTGAGGTACCCCAACAAAATAATGTTTGTAATATATTATTAAATGAAAAATCAGGTTACCAAATAATTTAGTACTACTTTTGTGTGTGTGTGTGTATATATATATTTTACAATATAGAAGAATTACGAACTGAAATGTTTTCAACACTTATTTCTTAAATATGCTATTATTGTGTGTATCTCCATTTTCTCCTTATGTTTTTTTCCTGAATGTTTTTTTGGTAAATTGTTACTCTAATGATCATAAAAAGTAATAAAGTTATTTAGAAGAGGGTGAGGGAGACATAAATGACACTGGCAGCCTGCTCTGGGCCAGGCTCTGAGCTAGTGCTTTATTTTGTATGTTTAGCCAGTGCTGGTTTTATAAGAGCCACTCCAAGTAGGTGTTACCGCCATCTCACATAGGAAAAGTCAACACTTACTGCCGGGTTATAAAACTAATCAGTGACACAGATCCGTAGTTTTTTTCCTAATGCCTATTGGTACAAAGTTTATTTCTTCGAACCATGTCGTTGGCAGTCAGTACGTAGGTTGATTGTAGGAGCTGGAAAACCTTCAGTCAGAGAGATGCTAAATTTTCACCAACCACGTCTTTCAGGGCCAGTGACTTGGTAATGAAGGTGGACGCTCTCTTGTCAGCTCAACCAAAAGGAGATGCAAGAATCGAATACCAGTTTTTCGAAGACAGACACAGGTATAGAATCAGCGTTGAATGTATGCAGTTTTGTTTTCCTCAGCTCCTTTATTCTTCCATTTAAAGTGTATTTGTAAGTGTGTTATGTGGCTTTCATATATGTTTATACTCATATATAGAACTCATAACAGAGCTCAGTTTCATAAAAGTTGACATTTATTTCTAAATCAATTTAGTTCTGAATACACCCTTTGAGAAAACAGAGCACTTAACAAACCAGATCAGCTTAATTTTATGATGTTAAAGAATAAACAGTTGTTAGACCACTTGTCTCTTCATTTTTTGAAATTTGTCTTGTTTTCAATAAAATAAAAGTAAGTGTAGCATTATAAGGAAGTCTTTGGTAATTTGTCTTTTTGTCTCTTGTTTTCCACTTTTTTATTTTGAAAAGTTTCAAACTTGGAGAATAGTTGAAAGACTATTACATTGAACACTCAAATATCTTTAATCTAGATTCACCAATTATTGACATTGTGCCACATTTATCCATATGTGTGTGTATGTATACTATATATTTGCATACAAATGTAACGTGCATTCACATTTTGGGCAACCATTTGAAAGTATGTTGTTCAGTTCAGTCACTCAGTCATGTCCAGCTCTTGTGACCTCATGGACAGCAGCACGCCAGGCCTCCCTGTCTATCACCAACTCCTGGAGTTCACCCAAACTCATGTCCATTGAGTCGGTGATGCCATCCAACCATCCTCTGTTGTCCCTTTCCTCCCACCTTCAATCTTTCCCAGCATCAGGGTCTTTTCAAGTGAATCAGCTCTTTGCATCAGGTGGCCAAAGTATTGGAGTTTCAGCTTCAACATCAGTCCTTCCAATGATCACTCAGGACTGATCTCCTTTAGGATGGACTGGTTGGACTCCTTGCAGTCCGAGGGACTCTCAAGAGTCTTCTCCAACACCACAGTTCAAAGCATCAATTCTTTGGCACTCAGCTTTCTTTATAGTCCAACTCTCACGTCCATGAGAGTCTCACATACATGACTACTGGAAAAACCATAGCTTTGACTAGACGGACCTTTATTGGCAAAGTAATGTCTCTGCTTTTTAATAGGCTGTGTAGGTTGGTCATAACTTTTCTTCCAAGGAGTAAGCATCTTTTGATTTCGTGGGTGCAGTCACCATCTGCAGTGATTTTGGAGCCCAAAAAAATAAAGTCTGACACTGTTTCCACTGTTTACCCATCTGTTTGCCATGAAATGATGGGACTGGATGCCATAATCTTCGTTTTCTGAATGTTGAGCTTTAAGCCAACCTTTTCACTCTCTTCCTTCACTTTCATAAGAGGCTCTTTAGTTTTTCTTCNCTTCAATCTTTCCCAGCATCAGGGTCTTTTCAAGTGAATCAGCTCTTTGCATCAGGTGGCCAAAGTATTGGAGTTTCAGCTTCAACATCAGTCCTTCCAATGATCACTCAGGACTGATCTCCTTTAGGATGGACTGGTTGGACTCCTTGCAGTCCGAGGGACTCTCAAGAGTCTTCTCCAACACCACAGTTCAAAGCATCAATTCTTTGGCACTCAGCTTTCTTTATAGTCCAACTCTCACGTCCATGAGAGTCTCACATACATGACTACTGGAAAAACCATAGCTTTGACTAGACGGACCTTTATTGGCAAAGTAATGTCTCTGCTTTTTAATAGGCTGTGTAGGTTGGTCATAACTTTTCTTCCAAGGAGTAAGCATCTTTTGATTTCGTGGGTGCAGTCACCATCTGCAGTGATTTTGGAGCCCAAAAAAATAAAGTCTGACACTGTTTCCACTGTTTACCCATCTGTTTGCCATGAAATGATGGGACTGGATGCCATAATCTTCGTTTTCTGAATGTTGAGCTTTAAGCCAACCTTTTCACTCTCTTCCTTCACTTTCATAAGAGGCTCTTTAGTTTTTCTTCACTTTCTGCGATAAGGGTGGTGTCATCTGCATGTCTGAGGTTACTGATATTTCTCCCAGCCATCTTGATTCCAGCTTGTGCTTGTAGACAATGTTATATATCATGCATAAATTCATTGGCATCTGTCTCCTGAGTACTGGCAGTATCTCCAGCAATTTAAGTCGCTGGCATACCTCAGCAATTTAACCTTGATAAAGCAATATTATATAATATCCGTCCATTTTCCGATTTCTCCGAAGCCCAGTAATGACCTTTTACAATTGTTTATTGTTCTGGTCCCCCTCACACGTTGCAGTTGGTTATTGTGACTCTTTAGTCTCTTCTAAGGTAGAACAGTTTGAGGGCTTTTTTGTTTATTTGTTGTTGTCAGTCTTTTGTGACATTGACTCTCAGGAGTCCAGGCCAGTTGTCTTGTGGAATGTCCCACAGTCTGGGTTGTTTTCTCATGAGTAGATTTAAGATTAAATTGTCTTTAGGAGGAACTCCTCCAGCTGATGTGTGCAGTGCTTACTTTACCAGTCAAGTGTGTATGTTTTTGCATGTCAGAATCATCACAGAGGCTTTAGATGCAAAAGATGCATGCTACTCTAACATGATTTTGATTTAATTAGTTTAGAGTAAATTGGGCTTTAGTTTAATTGACCTGTGCTTTCTCACAGTCAGTCCTTGTGGGGATAAAATTTGAACAGACTATTTGCCATAAAAATATTTGTTTAATTATGACTCTCATGTCTAAGAGTGCATTAATTCTCAAGAAATTTCCAACTGTGATACAGACCGATTGTGAGAAGTTCTTTATAGCTTGAAAGCCATCTAAAAGTCTAGCAAAAAGGAATAGCTTAAGTAAACTACAGCAGGTTCACTTGGCAAATTGAAGATGATTTCTTTTTCAGGATATTAATGTATAATGACATGGAAAAATCTTTATAATAATTATACTTTCTGGAGGAAGAAATGAAGTCATTATAAGGTTGCTGATGCCTTGTAGGTGCCTCTGATCTTTATATAGGCATATAAGGAGGACTGTATAGAAATAGGTCATACAGTGGTTGAGTTGGGATGGTGAGATTTTATGATTATTTCCTGTTTCTCTCTTTTGCAAATTTCCTGTACTATTCTTATATTTCTTCTACTATTTAAAAACATCAACTTTTTCTCTCCTTACAGCCTTCTTGCCAAGAAATAAAAATTGGCATAATGTTCCTTAACTGTTAAAAACAAGCATCAGAAACTTTTAGAGGGTTTTGCAAACTTTGAGGTAAACATAATCACATAGTTGACCACCATGTAACCTTATTGTTGGAGATCTAAAGTTTTTTGGAAAATGCGAAGAGAATTGATTAGTTGTATTGGATGTGTTGTCTTCCTGCCCCCACCCCTCCAAGAAATCAACTGTTTCCTATTTTCCTCCAGATTAATGTTTTATCTTGTTGATCTCTGTAGTGCGATTAAACTGAAACCCAAGGAAGGGGAGACGTACTTTGATGTTGTGGCTGTCATTGACCCTGTCACCAGAGAAGCACAGAGACTTGCCCCGTTGCTTTTGGTAGGTACAGCTGCAGAGGCCTTGCCCATGCTTTGTCCCCATGATAGGCAAGTGTGATTTTGATTGTGCACTAGAGCTGTGATTTCTAGGGATTTACCCAGTGCAGAATTTATAGGATTTATTATCTTTGTGTTTTTTCTTGAGATACACATTTCTGAAGAGAAAATGTAAGCATTCTGTCTCGAGTATCAGTCACTTTGTAGGAAAAATTTTTGTTTTGTCATCTGATTTCCTCTTTTAGGTTTTAACTCAGCTGATCAACATGAATCTAAGAGTATTCATGAACTGCCAATCTAAACTTTCCGACATGCCGTTAAAAAGGTAAAACCAACTGGCTAAGAAATCAACCCTTGGAAAAATTGCACTCAGTCTGAAAGCTAAAAATTGAACGTAAAAGATCAAAGGGATTTATATATGGACATCATGTTTAGAAAAAAAATTACTTACTGAAGTTTTGCTAAATTTCTAAGTACTAATCAAGAGTTTGAAGAACTTAGTATGAGTGCGGAAGCTGGGAGGACAAGCATTTCCCCTCCCCACAAAATGCAAGAAGGAATGACCTCCCCCGCAACCCCACCTCCCCTGCCCTCTTTTCATCTTCAACAACCATAGGACATATAGTTAGGGCAAGAGATGGATTTGGAAACACTTTGTTACTGTGGAAGGAAGGTCTTTCAAATCTAGTTTGTCTTATGTTTACCTGTGTAGATGTGTACAAGCTCAAAGGTTGTGGTTGCATTAAAAAAAAAGCTTAACATCTTTTCTTTTCCATTTCAGCTTTTACCGTTATGTCTTGGAACCAGAGATTTCTTTTACTTCAGACAGTAGTTTTACTAAGGGACCAATAGCAAAATTTTTGGATATGCCACAGTCTCCTCTGTTCACTCTGAACTTGAACACACCTGAGAGCTGGATGGTAGAGTCTGTCAGGACACCATATGACCTTGATAATATTTATTTAGAAGAGGTAAGAGTATCATTGCTTCCCAGTATCTAATCCCACATAACCCTGTTGAAGATGTTGTTATGGTAGTCTCCGATAATCCCCCTACAGTCTAGGGTGCTTCTGAAACAGTAGTGTTCAAGTAACAGCCTCATTGAGATCGATGTCACATACCATAAAATTCAGCCCTTTAAAGTATACAGCTCAGTAATTTTAGTATATTCACAGAGTTGTGCAGCCATCACCACTATCTAACTTCAGAAAATTTTCAACACCCCTAAAACTAACTCCATTCTGTTCAGTTCAGTTCAGTTGCTCAGTCGTGTCCAACTCAGCGACCCCATGGACAGCAGCACCCAGGCCTCCCTGGCCATCACCAACTCCCAGAGTTTACTCAGACTCATGTCCATTGAGTCAGTGATGCCATCCAACCACCTCTTCCTCTGACGTCCCCTTTTCCTCCCACCTTCAATCTTTCCCAGCATCAGGGCCTTGAATGAGTCAGTTTTTCACATCAGGTGGCTAAAGTATTGGAGTTTCAGCTTCAACATCAGTCCTTCCAATGAATATTCAGGACTGATTTCTTTTAGGATGGACTGGTTGGATCTCCTCGGAGTCCAAGGGACTCTCAAGAGTCTGCTCCAACACCACAGGTCAAAAGCATCAATTCTTTAGCACTCAGCTGTCTTTGTAGTCCAACTCTCACATCCATACAAGACTATTGTAAAAACCATAGCCTTGACTAGACTGACTCCATACCCATGAGTAATCACCCCCAATTCCCCTTGCCCTCTGACAACCACTAATCTATTTTCTGTCACTTTTTTGTGACTGGCTTCTTTCACTTAAATTATTTTCAAGATTTATTCATATTTTGGCATTTATTAGCACTTTATTGCCAGATAGTATTCCATTGTATGGATATACTATGTTTTATTTATTATTTATTATATCCACTGTGTGGCCGTATCACTTACAGACATTTGGGTTGTTTCTGCTTTTAGACCATTATGAATAATGCTGCTATGAGCATTTGTACATAAGTTTTTGTAGATATGCTTTTTTTTTCTCTCGAGTATATACATAGGAGTGGGATTGCTGGATCAGATGGTAATTTGAATAAATCCTTTAAAAATTGACTCATCTTTTAATTGTTGAATTGTAAGAGTTCTTTTTATATTCTGGATACAAGTCTCTTATCATATATATGCCTCACATATGTTTTCTCCCATTTTATATGTTGTCTTTTCACTTTTTTGATGGTGTCCTTTGAGGCATATAAGTTACTAATCTTCATAAAGTCTAATTTTCCGATTTTTTCTTTTGTCACTTATGCTTCTGGAGTTATATCTAAGAAACCATTGTTTAGTCATAGATCACAAGGGTTTACGCCAGTGTTTTCTTTTAGAACTTTCACAATTTAAAACTCTTACATTTTTGAAAACTCTTATTTCCTTGATACATTTGGAGTTAATTCTTTGTATATAGTGCCAGGTAGCGCTGCAGCTTTATTCTTTGTATGTGGCTATACAGTTGTCCAAGCGCTATTTGTTTTAAAAACCTGTTCTTTCCACATTAAATGGTCTTTGTGCCTTTGTCAGAAATCAGTTAACCCTAATGTGAACGTTGAATTTGGGGCTGTCAGTTCTAGTCCATTGATCTACGTGTCTGTCCTTAGGCTAGTACCACATTGTCTTATTTACTGAAGCTTTGTAGTAAGCTTTCAAATTAGGAAGTGTGAATTTTCCAGTTGTGTGTTTTTGTTTTTGTTTTTCAAGGTAGCTAATGGCTATTCTGGGTTCTTTGCATTTTGAAATCAGCTTATTAATATCTTCAGAAAAAGCTGCTGTGATTTTAATAAGAATTTCATTAAATCCCTAAATCAGTTTAGAGAGTATTGCCTTCTTAACAGTATTAAGTGTTCTGAACCATGAATATGGGCTCTATTTCCGATTATATAGGTCTTTAATTTCTTTCAACAATGTTTTGTAGTTCTTAGTATACAAGCCTATACAAGACCATGTCATCTGCAAATAGAGTTTTACTTCTTTCTTTCCAATGTGATGCCTTTTATGTAATTTTCTTAATGCATTAGAAAAATTTTAAATTACTGATTCAATCTCTTGCTCTAGGTTTGTTTAGATTTTCTGTTTTGTCTTGAGTCAGTTTTCAAAGTTTGTATATCTTAGGAGTATATCCATTCTATCTCATTATCTAATTTGTTGGCATACAGTTTTTCATAGAATTTTCTAAAATTAAAATTTACTTAGTTTCAGTAAGTTGGCTCTTCTCTTTTTCTCTTGGTCAGTCTAGCTAAAAGTTTGGCCATTTGTTGATATTTGCGAAAAACAAGCCTTTGGTTTCATTGCCTTTTTTTTCCTTTTCTTTCTGTATAACTGTATTTGGAGTCCCTAAGGTAATTGGTCCTTTTCCCCTAACCCATTTTCAAAAGATAGCTCAATTTCATTTCACTTATGTCTCTTACCAGCCCTCACTCTATACCTAGCTTAGAGTGTATTAACAAAGGAACTGAAAGGCATGGTCTTTACCTCCAGGGACCTTGTAGTGCCTCAGAGCGTCCTTCCTTTTTAAAACATTTGTCATTGTGTCTGCCCTTAACATCTCCTATCACGGTTGAACCCTATTTTCTGGTTCTGTCTTCTTGGGAATTGAGAGACTGAAAACTTGAGCAGAGTTACCAAAAGACATTGCAGACTTCTTTTTGTGAGGTTGAATAACTAGTTTCTTGAAGAAGAATCCCTGTGCTCACTTCAGCGGCACATACACTAAAACTGGAAGAAGAATCCTTTAGGTACTAAGCTGATTGAAGCAGAAAGAGAATGTGTGTGTGTGTGTACACATAGGTACACACTTGCCCTTTCCAAATCCTATCCACCATATTTTTAACAAATAAAGAATACAGTTTTTGCCCTTGAGGAACTAACTTTTGTTGAAGAATTTATAGAATGGCCACAAAAAAGCACTAAGGAATATTGCACAGAAGTATAGAATCAAATGCAAAGCAGGTTTCTTCCATATTTCCCAGGGTTTTTGCTGCTCTATTTTAGGCTTCCTCCAGTTTCTCTGCATTCCATTGAAAATACAGAGCTGGAGACTTGTGAGCATGTGGGGGTTTCCCTCTTTGCTCTTATTTTTTTTTTTTGAAAGTAATTAATACATCTTTAATTTAATTAAAATCTTAGAGCTGAAAAGAACTGGGTTTTAGTCTTTGCTATTATAGTCTTATAAGCCTTGTTTTGACAATGCAGATATGTTGTAACTTCCAATATTTGAAAACACATTCAACACATTTTAATAACTACTTAACATATTTTTGATATGCTTAGGGTATTGATTTTTATTTTTAAAAAATTTTTATTTTTTAGTTTGTTTTGCTTTACAAACTGTATTCGTTTTGCTATACATTAACATGAATCAGCCACGAGTGTATATGAGCTCCCAATCCCAACCCCCCCGCACCCCTCCCACCCCACACCATCTCTCTGGATCATCCCCGTGCATCAGTCCCAAGCATCCTGCATCAAACCTAGACTGGCAATTTTGTTTCACTTATTATATCATACATGTTACAGTGCTACTCTCCCAAATCATCCCACCCTCTCCCTCTCCCACAGGGTCCAAAAGGCTGTTCTATACATCTGTGTCTCTTTTGCTGTCTCACGTACAGGTTTAACATTACCATCTTTCTAAATTCCATGTATATGTGTTAGTATACTGTATTGGTGTTTTTCTTTCTGGCTTACTTAATATTAAACTTTTGTAATTTAGTATTGAAGTTACATGTTAAGCTCCAAATAGTTTCATTATTAGCATTAGATAAGGCTATCAAACCAAGCCTGAACTAGCCTGGGATAGAAACTCTTTAATTATTAGTTTGGTGCAAGCGTAATTATGATTTTGGGCCATGAATTTTAAATCATTATAACAAGGCTTAAACACATCTTTATTAATCAGAATAAGAACATTACAATTAAAATGCTTTTGCCAATGAGAAATAAGTTTGTTTAATCTTGTAGCATAAAAATTCATGATTTGGGATTTGATGAACTCATGGAAAGCATTTTCTGCTTTCTGTTCGTTGTGGAAGCGTTTTCCATGCGTAAAGTTGTCAACATGTTTGCAGAAGTGATAGTCTGTTGGCAAGAGATCTAGTGAATTTGATAGATGAGGCAAAGCCTTATAACCCAATTCGTTCAACGTTTGAAACATTGTTGGGTGTTGTTGTGAAGAAGAATTAGGCCCTTTCTGTTGACCAGTGCTGGCTGCAGATATTGTAGTTTTCAGTGTTCAGTTCAGTTCAGTTGCTCAGTCGTGTCTGACTCTTTGCGACTCCATGAACCGCAGCACAACTCCCTGTCCATTACCAACTGCCGGAGTTTACCCAATCTCATGTCCATTGAGTCGGTGATGCCATCCAGTGATATCATCCTCTGTTGTCCCCTTCTCCTCCCACCCTCAATCTTTCCCAGCATCAGGGTCTTTTCAAATGAGGCAGCTCTTTGCATCAGGTGGCCAAAGTACTGGAGGTTCAGCTTCAACATCAGTACTTCCAATGAACAGCCAGGACTGATCTCCTTTCAGATAGAATGGTTGGATCTCCTTGCAGTCCAAGGAACTCTCAAGAGTCTTCTCCAACACCACAGTTCAAAGCATCAGTTCTTTGGCACTCAGCTTTCTTTATAGTCCAACTCTCACATTCATACATGACTATTGGAGAAACCATAGCCTTGACTAGACGGAACTTTGTTGGCAAAGTAATGTCTCTGCTTTTTAATGTGCTGTCTAGGTTGATCATAAGTTTTCTTCCAAGGACTAAGCATCTTTTAATTTCATGGCTGCAGTCACAATCTGCAGTGATTTTGGAGCCCCCAAAATTAAAGTCTGCCACTGTTTCCCCATCTGTTTGCCATAAAGAGATGGGACTGGATGCCATGATCTTCGTTTTCTGAATGTTGAGCTTTAAGCCAACTTTTCCACTCTCTTCTTTCACTTTCATCAAGAGGCTCTTTAGTTCTTCTTCACTTTCTGTGATAAGGGTGGTGTCATCTGCATGTCTGAGGTTATTGATATTTCTCCTGGCAATCTTGATTCCAGCTTGTGCTTCTTCCAGCCAGGCATTTCTCATGATGTACTCTGCATATAAGTTAAATAAGCAGGGTGACAATATACAGCCTTGACGTACTCCTTTTCCTATTTGGAGCCAGTCTGTTGTTCCATGTCCATTTCTAAATGTTGCTTCCTGACCTGCATANATACAGCCTTGCCATACTCCTTTTCCTATTTGGAACCAGTCTGTTGCTGGATGTCCAGTTCTAACTGTTGCTTCCTGACCTGCATACAGGTTTCTCAAGAGGCAAATCAGGTGGTCTGGTATTCCCATCTCTATCAGAATTTTCCACAGTTTTCTGTGATCCACACAGTCAAAGGCTTTGGCATAGTCAATAAAGCAGAAATAGATGTTTTTCTGGAACTCTCTTGCTTTTTTGATGATCCACTGGATGTTGGCAATTTGATCTCTGGTTCCTCTTCCTTTCCTAAAACCAGCTTGAACACCTGGAAGTTCACGGTTCACGTATTGCTGAAGCCTGGCTTGGAGAATTTTGAGTGTTACTTTTACTAGCGTGTGAGATGAGTGCAATTGTGCAGTAGTTTGAACATTCTTTGATATTGCCTTTGGGATTGGAATGAAAACTGACCTTTTCCAGTCCTGTGGCCACTGCTGAGTTTCCCAAATTTGCTGACATATTGGGTGCAGCACTTTCACAGCATCATCTTTCAAGATTTGAAATAGCTCAACTAGAATTCCATCACCTCCACTAGCTTTGTTTGTAGTGATACTTCCTAAGGTCCATTTGACTTCACATTCCAGGATGTCTAGGTCTAGGTCAGTGATCACACCATCATGATTATCTGGGTCATGAGTATCTTTTATGTACAGTTCTGTGCATTCTTGCCACCTCTTCTTAATCTCTTCTGCTTTTGTTAGGTCCCTACCATTTCTGTCCTTTATTGAGCCCATCTTTGCATGAAATGTTCCCTTGGTGTCTCTAATTTTGTTGAAGAGATCTCTAGTCTTTCCTNGAGTATCTTTTATGTACAGTTCTGTGCATTCTTGCCACCTCTTCTTAATCTCTTCTGCTTTTGTTAGGTCCCTACCATTTCTGTCCTTTATTGAGCCCATCTTTGCATGAAATGTTCCCTTGGTGTCTCTAATTTTGTTGAAGAGATCTCCAGTTTTCCCATTCTGTTGTTTTCCTCTATTTCTTTGCATTGGTCACTGAGGAAGGCTTTCATATCTGTCCTTGCTATTCTTTGGAACTCTGCATTCAAATGGGTATATCTTTCCTTTTCTCCTTTGCTTTTCACTTTTCTTCTTTTCACAGCTATTTGTAAGGCCTTCTCAGACAGCCATTTTGCTTTTCTGCTTTTCTTTTTCTCGAGGATGGTCTTGATTCCTGTCTCCTGTACAGTGTCACGAACCTTTGTCCATAGTTCATCAGGTAGTCTCTTAAATCTAATCCCTTAAATTTATTTCTCACTTCCACTGTATAAAGAAATTTGATTTAAGTCATACCTGAATGGTCTAGTGGTTTTCCCCTCTTTTTTCAGTTTAAGTCTGAATTTGGCAATAAGGAGTTCATGATCTGAGCCACAGTCAGCTCCCAGTCTTGTTTTTGCTGACTGTATATGCTGGGGTCCAGCCCCGATGGATCCAGGGTAATTTGAAGGGAAGACGGAATCAGTGTCCTAGTATTTAATTACAGATATAAAGAGAGATTAGAAAAGGATAGTGTAGTAGAAAATATTAGTGGAGAAAAAGAGGCTGAATAACTTGGTTTACGTAGAATATCAATCACCACCTACGTAGGCCACAGGCGTCTTTCCATTCTCCTGAAGGAGAGGAGGCACTGAGGCCTCC